>CM054931.1:0-12093 GCA_029168755.2 Tillandsia fasciculata
TAATTATTTTGTTATTTTTTTTGAATTCGGATGAATTCAAAATGTAAATATATGTTTTAAAAAAAATGCATCATAATTTGAATTCCCATTCAATTAAAAAAGTAAAATTAAATTTCCATTCAATTTAATTATTTTTTAAAAAGTTTAATTCAAATTTTATATTCAAAATAAAATTTAAAAGATTGTTGATTGTTATACAGTAAACTACAGTTTCATGGTCCTACATGGGTCCGATTCCTGCCCGGCCCGATTGCAGCGAGATCTTAGCCCGGTCCGATCCTGTCCCAGGTCCTGGTCCAATACCGTGGTCCAAATCCAAACAAATTCCGGTTCAAATCCGGCCCGATTTTGGTCCAATACCGGTCCGATTCCGGTCCAAATCCGGTCCGAGTCCGGTCCAATCCCGGTTCGGCCTGGCCCGTGCTGGCCTATATATATATATATATATATATATATATATATATATATATATATATATATATATATATATATCAAAAATTTTGTCTTTAAAAATATAAAAAAATTATATATTTTTTTCTAACTATTAAAAAGTTATTATGGTTAAAAATAATTAAAATTTTGAAACTATTGATTATTTATGTACAAAAAAATAAAATTTACAATTTAAAAATTATTGAGTCCCATTAAATTCTAAATAAAATAAAAAATATTCTAAATAATTTTCAAAAATAAATAAATAAAAATTACTTTTGATTAATAAGATGATTTAAAAATAGATTTCTCAAATCAACACTATTTTAAATTCAAATGGTAAATACAAAATTAAATTTGTATTTTAATTTTGATTGACAAATTTAAATATAATTTCTAATTTAATTTCAATCCATTTTAATTAAAATTTGTTAGTTGTTAATTCAAATTTAATATCCTAAACTATTTTTAACTCACAATTTAAACTAAAATTTTAATTTACAATCTACAAAATTTAGTTTAAATTATTAAAATAAATTTCAACTTTGAATTTCAATTGGAATAAAAATTTAAGATCTAATTAAATTAAAATTAAATAGATATTTGAAATTTAAATTCAAATGTAAATTCAAAAATTATACCAAAATATTCAATAGATATCAACAATAATATAAATTTAAATTAAGATATGATTAATATATTTTAATAAAATATAGCAAAAGAATTTGTTTTTTTCAATTAAAAATTATGAATTTAAATTTTAAAAAATTCATGAATTTTATATTGTATGAATTAAATTAAAATTATATAATCTTGTATTGAACATGTAAACTACATAGTGAAATTTTTAAAAAGATATATCAAATAAGAAATTTTTAATTTTCTATATAAATTTTAGTTACTTTCTAACATCCCAATTAACAAAAAAACATAATTAAAATGCATTGATATAATATTGAAACAGAAAAAAAATCATAATAAAATTTATTTTTTAAAAAGTAAATTTATTTGCTATATTTTATTATAAAATTTATATTATATCCGGATTTAAATTTACAAGTTCGTTGCGGACAAAAATTATATAGTTCTATTTTTTTAATATATATTAATTATTTTGTTATTTTTTTTGAATTCGATGAATTCAAAATGTAAATATATGTTTTAAAAAAAATGCATCATAATTTGAATTCCCATTCAATTAAAAAAGTAAAATTAAATTTTCATTCAATTTAATTATTTTTTAAAAAGTTTAATTCGAATTTTATATTCAAAATAAAATTTAAAAGATTGTTGATTGTTATACAGTAAACTACAGTTTCATGGTCCTACATGGGTCCGATTCCTGCCCGGCCCGATTGTAGCGAGATTTTAGCCCGGTCCGATCCTGTCCCAGGTCCTGGTCCAATACCGTGGTCCAAATCCAAACAAATTCCGGTTCAAATCCGGCCCGATTTTGGTCCAATACCGGTCCGATTCCGGTCCAAATCCGGTCCGAGTCCGGTCCAAATCCGGTCCAATCCCGGTTCGGCCTGGCCCGTGCTACCCTATATATATATATATATATATATATATATATATATTTTTGGTTTCAAAAATTTTTGTCTTTAAAAATATAAAAAAATTATATATTTTTTTCTAACTATTAAAAAGTTATTATGGTTAAAAATAATTAAAATTTTGAAACTATTGATTATTTATGTACAAAAAAATAAAATTTACAATTTAAAAATTATTGAGTCCCATTAAATTCTAAATAAAATAAAAAATATTCTAAATAATTTTCAAAAATAAATAAATAAAAATTACTTTTGATTAATAAGATGATTTAAAAATAGATTTCTCAAATCAACACTATTTTAAATTCAAATGGTAAATACAAAATTAAATTTGTATTTTAATTTTGATTGACAAATTTAAATATAATTTCTAATTTAATTTCAATCCATTTTAATTAAAATTTGTTAGTTGTTAATTCAAATTTAATATCCTAAACTATTTTTAACTCACAATTTAAACTAAAATTTTAATTTACAATCTACAAAATTTAGTTTAAATTATTAAAATAAATTTCAACTTTGAATTTCAATTGGAATAAAAATTTAAGATCTAATTAAATTAAAATTAAATAGATATTTGAAATTTAAATTCAAATGTAAATTCAAAAATTATACCAAAATATTCAATAGATATCAACAATAATATAAATTTAAATTAAGATATGATTAATATATTTTAATAAAATATAGCAAAAGAATTTGTTTTTTTCAATTAAAAATTATGAATTTAAATTTTAAAAAATTCATGAATTTTATATTGTATGAATTAAATTAAAATTATATAATCTTGTATTGAACATGTAAACTACATAGTAAAATTTTTAAAAAGATATATCAAATAAGAAATTTTTAATTTTCTATATAAATTTTAGTTACTTTCTAACATCCCAATTAACAAAAAAACACAATTAAAATGCATTGATATAATATTGAAAAAGAAAAAAAAATCATAATAAAATTTATTTTTTAAAAAAGTAAATTTATTTGCTATATTTTATTATAAAATTTATATTATATCCGGATTTAAATTTACAAGTTCGTTGCGGACAAAAATTATATAGTTCTATTTTTTTAATATATATTAATTATTTTGTTATTTTTTTTGAATTCGGATGAATTCAAAATGTAAATATATGTTTTAAAAAAAATGCATCATAATTTGAATTCCCATTCAATTAAAAAAGTAAAATTAAATTTCCATTCAATTTAATTATTTTTTAAAAAGTTTAATTCGAATTTTATATTCAAAATAAAATTTAAAAGATTGTTGATTGTTATACAGTAAACTACAGTTTCATGGTCCTACATGGGTCCGATTCCTGCCCGGCCCGATTGCAGCGAGATCTTAGCTCGGTCCGATTCTGTCCCAGGTCCTAGTCCAATACCGTGGTCCAAATCCACACAAATTCCGGTTCAAATTCGGCCCGATTTTGGTCCATTACAGGTCTGATTCCGGTCCAAATCCGGTCCGAGTCCGGTCCAATCCCGGTTCGGCCTGGCCCGTGCTGGCCTATATATATATAAATATATATATATATATATATATATATTGGTTTCAAAAAAATTTGTCTTTAAAAATATAAAAAAATTATATATTTTTTTCTAACTATTAAAATGTTATTATGGTTAAAAATAATTAAAATTTTGAAACTATTGATTATTTATGTACAAAAAAATAAAATTTACAATTTAAAAATTATTGAGTCCCATTAAATTCTAAATAAAATAAAAAATATTCTAAATAATTTTCAAAAATAAATAAATAAAAATTACTTTTGATTAATAAGATGATTTAAAAATAGATTTCTCAAATCAACACTATTTAAAATTCAAATGGTAAATACAAAATTAAATTTGTATTTTAATTTTGATTGACAAATTTAAATATAATTTCTAATTTAATTTCAATCCATTTTAATTAAAATTTGTTAGTTGTTAATTCAAATTTAATATCCTAAACTATTTTTAACTCACAATTTAAACTAAAATTTTAATTTACAATCTACAAAATTTAGTTTAAATTATTAAATAAATTTCAACTTTGAATTTCAATTGGAATAAAAATTTAAGATCTAATTAAATTAAAATTAAATAGATATTTGAAATTTAAATTCAAATGTAAATTCAAAAATTATACCAAAATATTCAATAGATATCAACAATAATATAAATTTAAATTAAGATATGATTAATATATTTTAATAAAATATAGCAAAAGAATTTGTTTTTTTCAATTAAAAATTATGAATTTAAATTTTAAAAAATTCATGAATTTTATATTGTATGAATTAAATTAAAATTATATAATCTTGTATTGAACATGTAAACTACATAGTGAAATTTTTAAAAAGATATATCAAATAAGAAATTTTTAATTTTCTATATAAATTTTAGCTACTTTCTAACATCCCAATTAACAAAAAAAACACAATTAAAATGCATTGATATAATATTGAAAAAGAAAAAAAAATCATAATAAAATTTATTTTTTAAAAAAGTAAATTTATTTGCTATATTTTATTATAAAATTTATATTATATCCGGATTTAAATTTACAAGTTCGTTACGGACAAAAATTATATAGTTCTATTTTTTTAATATATATTAATTATTTTGTTATTTTTTTTGAATTCGGATGAATTCAAAATGTAAATATATGTTTTAAAAAAAATGCATCATAATTTGAATTCCCATTCAATTAAAAAAGTAAAATTAAATTTCCATTCAATTTAATTATTTTTTAAAAAGTTTAATTCAAATTTTATATTCAAAATAAAATTTAAAAGATTGTTGATTGTTATACAGTAAACTACAGTTTCATGGTCCTACATGGGTCCGATTCCTGCCCGGCCCGATTGCAGCGAGATCTTAGCCCGGTCCGATCCTGTCCCAGGTCCTGGTCCAATACCGTGGTCCAAATCCAAACAAATTCCGGTTCAAATCCGGCCCGATTTTGGTCCAATACCGGTCCGATTCCGGTTCAAATCCGGTCCGAGTCCGGTCCAAATACGGTCCAATCCCGGTTCGGCCTGGCCCGTGCTACCCTATATATATATATATTTTGGTTTCAAAAATTTTTGTCTTTAAAAATATAAAAAAATTATATATTTTTTTCTAACTATTAAAAAGTTATTATGGTTAAAAATAATTAAAATTTTGAAACTATTGATTATTTATGTACAAAAAAATAAAATTTACAATTTAAAAATTATTGAGTCCCAATAAATTCTAAATAAAATAAAAAATATTCTAAATAATTTTCAAAAATAAATAAATAAAAATTACTTTTGATTAATAAGATGATTTAAAAATAGATTTCTCAAATCAACACTATTTAAAATTCAAATGGTAAATACAAAATTAAATTTGTATTTTAATTTTGATTGACAAATTTAAATATAATTTCTAATTTAATTTCAATCCATTTTAATTAAAATTTGTTAGTTGTTAATTCAAATTTAATATCCTAAACTATTTTTAACTCACAATTTAAACTAAAATTTTAATTTACAATATACAAATTTAGTTTAAATTATTAAAATAAATTTCAACTTTGAATTTCAATTGGAATAAAAATTTAAGATCTAATTAAATTAAAATTAAATAGATATTTGAAATTTAAATTCAAATGTAAATTCAAAAATTATACCAAAATATTCAATAGATATCAACAATAATATAAATTTAAATTAAGATATGATTAATATATTTTAATAAAATATAGCAAAAGAATTTGTTTTTTTCAATTAAAAATTATGAATTTAAATTTTAAAAAATTCATGAATTTTATATTGTATGAATTAAATTAAAATTATATAATCTTGTATTGAACATGTAAACTACATAGTGAAATTTTTAAAAAGATATATCAAATAAGAAATTTTTTATTTTCTATATAAATTTTAGTTACTTTCTAACATCCCAATTAACAAAAAAACATAATTAAAATGCATTGATATAATATTGAAAAAGAAAAAAAAATCATAATAAAATTTATTTTTTAAAAAAGTAAATTTATTTGCTATATTTTATTATAAGATTTATATTATATCCGGATTTAAATTTACAAGTTCGTTGCGGACAAAAATTATATAGTTCTATTTTTTTAATATATATTAATTATTTTGTTATTTTTTTTGAATTCGGATGAATTCAAAATGTAAATATACGTTTTAAAATAAATGTATCATAATTTGAATTCCCATTCAATTAAAAAATTAAAATTAAATTTCCATTCAATTTAATTATTTTTTAAAAAGTTTAATTCAAATTTTATATTCAAAATAAAATTTAAAAGATTATTGATTGTTATACAGTAAACTACAGTTTCATGGTCCTACATGGGTCCGATTCCTGCCCGGCCCGATTGCAGCGAGATCTTAGCCCGGTCCGATCCTGTCCCAGGTCCTGGTCCAATACCGTGGTCCAAATCCAAACAAATTCCGGTTCAAATCCGGCCCGATTTTGCTCCAATAGCGGTCCGATTCCGGTCCAAATCCGGTCCGAGTCAGGTCCAAATCGGTCCAATCCCGGTTCGGCCTGGCCCGTGCTGGCTATATATATATATATATATATATATATATATATAATATATATATTGGTTTCAAAAATTGTTGTCTTTAAAAATATAAAAAAATTATATATTTTTTTCTAACTATTAAAAAGTTATTATGGTTAAAAATAATTAAAATTTTGAAAATATTGATTATTTATGTACAAAAAATTAAAATTTACAATTTAAAAATTATTGAGTCCCATTAAATTCAAAATAAAACAAAAAATATTCTAAATAATTTTTAAAAATAAATAAATAAAAATTACTTTTGATTAATCAGATGATTTAAAAATAGATTTCTCAAATCAACACTATTTAAAATTCAAATGGTAAATACAAAATTAAATTTGTATTTTAATTTTGATTGAAAAATTTAAATATAATTTCTAATTTAATTTCAATCCATTTTAATTAAAATTTGTTAGTTGTTAATTCAAATTTAATATCCTAAACTATTTTTAACACACAATTTAAACTAAAATTTTAATTTACAATCTACAAAATTTAGTTTAAATTATTAAATAAATTTCAACTTTGAATTTCAATTGGAATAAAAATTTAAGATCTAATTAAATTAAAATTAAATAGATATTTGAAATTTAAATTCAAATGTAAATTCAAAAATTATACCAAAATATTCAATAGATATCAACAATAATATAAATTTAAATTAAGATATGATTAATATATTTTAATAAAATATAGCAAAAGAATTTGTTTTTTCAATTAAAAATTATGAATTTAAATTTTAAAAAATTCCTGAATTTTATATTGTATGAATTAAATTAAAATTATATAATCTTGTTTTGAACATGCAAACTACATAGTGAAATTTTTAAAAAGATATATCAAATAAGAAATTTTTAATTTTCTATATAACTTTTAGCTACTTTCTAACATCCCAATTAACAAAAAACACAATTAAAATGCATTGATATAATATTGAAACAGAAAAAAAATCATAATAAAATTTATTTTTTAAAAAGTAAATTTATTTGCTATATTTTATTATAAAATTTATATTATATCCGGATTTAAATTTACAAGTTCGTTGCGGACAAAAATTATATAGTTATATTTTTTTTAATATATATTAATTATTTTGTTATTTTTTTTGAATTCAAATGAATTCAAAATGTAAATATATGTTTTAAAAAAAATGCATCATAATTTGAATTCCCATTCAATTAAAAAAGTAAAATTAAATTTCCATTCAATTTAATTATTTTTTAAAAAGTTTAATTCAAATTTTATATTCAAAATAAAATTTAAAAGATTGTTGATTGTTATACAGTAAACTACAGTTTCATGGTCCTACATGGGTCCGATTCCTGCCCGGCCCGATTGCAGCGAGATCTTAGCCCGGTCCGATCCTGTCCCAGGTCCTGGTCCAATACCGTGGTCCAAATCCAAACAAATTCCGGTTCAAATTCGGCCCGATTTTGGTCCAATACCGGTCTAATTCCGGTCCAAATCCGGTCCGAGTCCGGTCCAATCCGGTTCGGCCTGGCCCGTGCTGGCTTATATATATATATACTATATATATATATATTATATATAATATATATATATATATATGGTTTCAAAAATTTTGTCTTTAAAAATATAAAAAAATTATATATTTTTTTCTAACTATTAAAAAGTTATTATGGTTAAAAATAATTAAATTTGAAACTATTGATTATTTATGTACAAAAAAATAAAATTTACAATTTAAAAATTATTGAGTCCCATTAAATTCTAAATAAAATAAAAAATATTCTAAATAATTTTCAAAAATAAATAAATAAAAATTACTTTTGATTAATAAGATGATTTAAAAATAGATTTTCTCAAATCAACACTATTTTAAATTCAAATGGTAAATACAAAATTAAATTTGTATTTTAATTTTGATTGACAAATTTAAATATAATTTCTAATTTAATTTCAATCCATTTTAATTAAAATTTGTTAGTTGTTAATTCAAATTTAATATCCTAAACTATTTTTAACTCACAATTTAAACTAAAATTTTAATTTACAATTTACAAAATTTAGTTTAAATTATTAAAATAAATTTCAACTTTGAATTTCAATTGGAATAAAAATTTAAGATCTAATTAAATTAAAATTAAATAGATATTTGAAATTTAAATTCAAATGTAAATTCAAAAATTATACCAAAATATTCAATAGATATCAACAATAATATAAATTTAAATTAAGATATGATTAATATATTTTAATAAAATATAGCAAAAGAATTTGTTTTTTTCAATTAAAAATTATGAATTTAAATTTTAAAAAATTCATGAATTTTATTTGTATGAATTAAATTAAAATTATATAATCTTGTATTGAACATGTAAACTACATAGTGAAATTTTTAAAAGATATATCAAATAAGAAATTTTTAATTTTCTATATAAATTTTAGTTACTTTCTAACATCCCAATTAACAAAAAAACACAATTAAAATGCATTGATATAATATTGAAAAAGAAAAAAAAAATCGTAATAAAATTTATTTTTTAAAAAGTAAATTTATTTGCTATATTTTATTATAAAATTTATATTATATCCGGATTTAAATTTACAAGTTCGTTGCGGACAAAAATTATATAGTTCTATTTTTTTAATATATATTAATTATTTTGTTATTTTTTTTGAATTCGGATGAATTCAAAATGTAATATATGTTTAAAAAAAATGCATCATAATTTGAATTCCCATTCAATTAAAAAAGTAAAATTAAATTTTCATTCAATTTAATTATTTTTTAAAAAGTTTAATTCGAATTTTATATTCAAAATAAAATTTAAAAGATTGTTGATTGTTATACAGTAAACTACAGTTTCATGGTCCTACATGGGTCCGATTCCTGCCCGGCCCGATTGTAGCGAGATTTTAGCCCGGTCCGATCCTGTCCCAGGTCCTGGTCCAATACCGTGGTCCAAATCCAAACAAATTCCGGTTCAAATCCGGCCCGATTTTGGTCCAATACCGGTCCGATTCTGGTCCAAATCCGGTCGGAGTCCGGTCCAAATGCCGGTTCGGCCTGGCCCGTGCTGGCCTATATATATATATATATTGGTTTCAAAAATTTTTGTCTTTAAAAATATAAAAAAATTATATATTTTTTTCTAACTATTAAAAAGTTATTATGGTTAAAAATAATTAAAATTTTGAAACTATTGATTATTTATGTACAAAAAAATAAAATTTACAATTTAAAAATTATTGAGTCCCATTAATTTCTAAATAAAATAAAAAATATTCTAAATAATTTTCAAAAATAAATAAGTAAAAATTACTTTTGATTAATAAGATGATTTAAAAATAGATTTATGAAATCAACACTATTTTAAATTCAAATGGTAAATACAAAATTAAATTTGTATTTTAATTTTGATTGACAAATTTAAATATAATTTATAATTTAATTTCAATCCATTTTAATTAAAATTTGTTAGTTGTTAATTCAAATTTAATATCCTGAACTATTTTTAACTCACAATTTAAACTAAAATTTTAATTTACAATTTACAAAATTTAGTTTAAATTATTAAAATAAATTTCAACTTTGAATTTCAATTGGAATAAAAATTTAAGATCTAATTAAATTAAAATTAAATAGATATTTGAAATTTAAATTCAAATGTAAATTCAAAAATTATACCAAAATATTCAATAGATATCAACAATAATGTAAATTTAAATTAAGATATGATTATATATTTTAATAAAATATAGCAAAAGAATTTGTTTTTTTCAATTAAAAATTATGAATTTAAATTTTAAAAAATTCATGAATTTTATATTGTATGAATTAAATTAAAATTATATAATCTTGTATTGAACATGTAAACTACATAGTGAAATTTTTAAAAAGATATATCAAAAAGAAATTTTTAATTTTCTATATAAATTTTAGTTAATTTCTAACATCCCAATTAACAAAAAAACACTATTAAAATGCATTGATATAATATTGAAAAAGAAAAAAAATCATAATAAAATTTATTTTTTAAAAAAGTAAATTTATTTGCTATATTTTATTACAAAATTTATATTATATCCAGATTTAAATTTACAAGTTCGTTGCGGACAAAAATTATATAGTTCTATTTTTTTAATATATATTAATTATTTTTTTATTTTTTTTTGAATTCTGATGAATTCAAAATGTAAATATACGTTTTAAAATAAATGCATCATAATTTGAATTCCCATTCAATTAAAAAATTAAAATTAAATTTTCATTCAATTTAATTATTTTTTAAAAAGTTTAATTCAAATTTTATATTCAAAATAAAATTTAAAAGATTGTTGATTGTTATACAGTAAACTACAGTTTCATGGTCCTACATGGGTCCGATTCCTGCCCTGCTCGATTGCAGCGAGATCTTAGCCCGGTCCGATCCTGTCCCAGGTCCTGGTCAAATACCGTGGTCCAAATCCAAACAAATTCCGGTTCAAATCCGGCCCGATTTTGGTCCAATACCGGTCCGACTCCGGTCCAAATCCGGTCCGAGTCCGGTCCAAATCCGGTTTATATTTTACATTTCAAATTTTAAATTACAAATTTCAAATTTAAATTTTCTAATTTCAAATTTTAAATTTGTTTTATACAACTGATCTATCTTGGATTAAGTGGTTGTTATTATTTCAAATTCCAAATTGTAAATAAAAGAATTCAAAATTTTATATTTTAAATTTTGAGTTTTAGATAAAATAAAAATTCAAAATTTGAGAAAAAAAGGTAAAATTTGAAAATTAAAAATTTAAAAGTTTAAAATTTCTAATTAAATTATTTTAAAAAATTATATTTCAAACTTTAAAATTTTAAATATTAATTTCATATTTTCAATTTTTTATTTTATATTCTAAATTTCTAGTCAAATTTTAAATTTTAAGTTTAAAATTCAAAATTTTAATATTTGAAATTTAAAATTTAAATATTTTATTATATTTGAAATTTTAAATTTTAATATTTAAAATTTATACTTTATAATGTCGAGCCTAGCTTAGCCGAGCCGCGCCGAGCCGTGCCGAGCCGAGCCGTGCCGAGCCGAGCTGCGCCGAGCCGTTCAGGTTATAAAAGACGGGCCGGGCCTTTCCCGTCAAGACGGCGGGCTGAGCTGATTTGGCCCATGCCGCGCATGTAAAAGGGCCCCACGGGCCCTGCAAGTGCCCTGCACGGCCCGTACCATCCGAGCCGAGCCGAGCCGAGCCGCGCTTGTCAAAAAGACGGGCGAGCCTTGCCAGTCATTACTGCGGGCCTGTCGGGCTGGGCCTAGCGGTGCATAAAAATAGGCCACCATGCAGCTCTATTTTTGATCCCTGAAGGCCAATGATGGCCTTAGGCCCAGTAGCCAACTCTTTCAGCCCTGTGTTTAATGATCCATCGATTAGCCATCCCTGCCTAACGTGTTCGAGTCCCAAGAAGATGGAGGCGATACGGGCGCCCCTCCTGCGGCCGCGGCAACGGCAACGGCAACGGCAACGGCAACGACTGTCCCGACTACGGCGAGGATGGCGTGAGTTGCGGAATCCCTTAAGCTGCAG
>CM054931.1:12193-227193 GCA_029168755.2 Tillandsia fasciculata
AAAAAATATTCTAAATAATTTTTCAAAAATAAATAACTAAAAATTACTTTTGATTAATAAGATGATTAAAAATAGATTTCCTCAAATCAACACTATTTAAAATTCAAAATGGTAAATACAAAATTAAATTTTGTATTTAATTTTGATTGACAAAGTTAAATATACTTTTCTAATTTAATTTCAATCCTTTTAATTAAATTTATTATTTGTTAATTCAAATTTAATATCCTAAACTATTTTTAACTCACAATTTAAACTAAAATTTTTTAATTTACAATCGGCAAATTTAGTTTAAATTAGTAAATAAATTTCAACTTTGAATTTCAATTTGGAATCGAAATTTAAGATCTACATTAAATTGAACATTAAATAGATATTTGAAATTTAAATCAAATGTAAATCAAAAATTATACCAAAAATATTCAATAGATATCAACAATAATATAAATTTAAATTAAGATATAATAATATATTTTAATAAAATATAGCAAAAGAATTTGTTTTTTGCAATAAAAAATTATGATTTAAATTTTAAAAAATTTCATGAATTTTATATTGTATGAATTAATTAAAATTATATAATCTTGTATTGAACATGTAAACTACATAGTGAAATTTTTTAAAAAGATACATCAAATAAGAAATTTTTAATTTTCTATATAATTTTAGCTACTTTCTAACATCCCAATTAACAAAAAAACACAATTAAAATGCATTGATATAATATTGAAAAAGAAAAAAATCATAATAAAATTTATTTTTTAAAAAAGTAAATTTATTTGCTATATTTTATTATAAAATTTATATTATATCCGGATTTAAATTTACAAGTTCGTTGCGGACAAAAATTATATAGTTTTTATTTTTTAATATATATTAATTATTTTGTTATCTTTTTTGAATTCGAATGAATTCAAAATGTAAATATATGTTTTTAAAAAAAAATGCATCATAATTTGAATTCCCTTTCAATGAAAAAAGTAAAATTAATTTCCATTCAATTTAATTATTTTAAAAAGTTTAATTCAAATTTTATATTCAAAATAAAATTTAAAAGATTGTTGATTGTTATACAGTAAACTACAGTTTCATGGTCCTACATGGGTCCGATTACCGTCGGCCCGATTGCAGCCAGATCTTAGCCCGGTCCGATTCTGGCCCAGGTCCTGGTCCAATACCGTGGTCCAAATCCAAACAAATTCCGGTTCAAATCCGGCCGATTTTGGTCCAATACCGGTCCGATTCCGGTCCAAATCCGGTCCGAGTCCGGTCCATTCGGTCCAATCCCGTCGGCCTGCCCGTGCTACCCTATATATATATATATATATTATATATATATATATATATATATATATATATATCTATTTGGTTTCAAAAATTTTTGTCTTTAAAAATATAAAAAAATTATATATTTTTTTCTAACTATTAAAAGTTATTGTGGTTAAAAATAATTAAAATTTTGAAAACTATTGATTATTTATGTACAAAAAATAAAATTTACAATTTAAAAATTATTGAGTCCCATTAAATTCTAAATAAAATAAAAAATTCTAAATAATTTTCAAAAATAATAAATAAAAATTACTTTTGATTAATAAGATGATTTAAAATAGATTTCTCAATCAAACTATTTTAAATTCAAATGGTAAATACAAAATTAAATTTGTATTTTAATTTATTTGATTGACAAATTTAAATATAATTTCTAATTTAATTTCAATCCATTTTAATTAAAATTTGTTAGTTGTTAATTCAAATTTAATATCCTAAACTATTTTTAACTCACAATTTAAACTAAATTTTAATTTACAATCTACAAAATTTAGTTTAATTATTAAAATAAATTTCAACTTTGAATTTCAATTGGAATAAAATTTTAAGATCTAATTAAATTAAAATTAAATGGATATGAAATTTTAAATTCAAATGTAAATTCAAAAATTATACCAAAATATTCAATAGATATCAACAATAATATAAATTTAAATTAAGATATGATTAATATATTTTAATAAAATATAGCAAAAGAATTTGTTTTTTTCAATTAAAATTATGAATTTAAATTTAAAAAATTCATGAATTTATATTGTATGAATTAAATTAAAATTATATAATCTTGTATTGACATGTAAACTACAAGTGAAATTTTTAAAAAGATATATCAAATAAGAATTTTTAATTTCTATATAAATTTTAGTTACTTTTTCTAACATCCCAATTACAAAAAAACACAATTAAAATGCATTGATATAATATTGAAAAGAAAAAAAAATCGTCAATAAAATTTATTTTTTAAAAAAGTAATTTATTTGCTATATTTTATTATAAAATTTATATTATATCCGGATTTAAATTTACAATTCGTTGCGGACAAAAATTATATAGTTCTATTTTTTAATATATATTAATTATTTTGTTATTTTTTTTGAATCGGATGAATTCAAAATGTAAATATATGTTTTAAAAAAAATGCATCATAATTTGAATTCCCATTCAATAAAAAAAGTAAAATTAAATTTCCATTCAATTTAATTATTTTTTAAAAAGTTAATTCAAATTTTATATTCAAAATAAAATTTAAAAGATTGTTGATTGTTATACAGTAAACTACAGTTTCATGGTCCTACATGAGTCCGATTCCAGCCCGGCCCGATTGCAGCGAGAAACTTAGCCGGTCCGATCCTGTCCCAGGTCCTAATCCAATACCGTGGTCCAAATCCAAATAAATTCCGGTCAAATTCGGCCCGATTTTGGCCAATACCGTCTGATTCGGTCCAAATCCGGTCCGAGGCCGGTCCAATCCGGTCGGCCTGGCCCGTGCTGGCCTATATATATATATATATATATATATATAATATATATATAGGTATATAATATATATATATATATATATATATATATATATATATATTGGTTCAAAAAAATTTGTCTTTAAAAATAAAAAAAATTATATATTTTTTTTCTAACTATTAAAATTTATTATGGTTAAAATAATTAAAATGTTGAACTATTGATTATTTATGTACAAAAAAAAAAAATTTACAATTTAAAAATTATTGAGTCCCATTAAATTCTAAATAAAATAAAAAATATTCTAAATAATTTTCAAAAATAAATAAATAAAAATTACTTTTGATATTAAGATGATTTAAAAATAGATTTCTCAAATCAACACTATTTAAAATTCAAATGGTAAATACAAAATTAAATTTGTATTTTAATTTTGATTGACAAATTTAAATATAATTTCTAATTTAATTTCAATCCATTTAATTAAAATTTATTAGTTGTTAATCAAATTTAATATCCTAAACTATTTTTAACTCACAATTTAAACTAAAATTTTAATTTACAATCTGCAAAATTTAGTTTAAATTATTAAAATAAATTTCAACTTTGAATTTCAATTGGAATAAAAATTTAAGATCTAATTAAATTAAAATTAAATAAATATTTGAAATTTAAATTCAAATGTAAATCAAAAATTATACCAAAATATTCAATAGATATCAACAATAATATAAATTTAAATTAAGATATGATTAATATATTTTAATAAAATATAGCAAAAGAATTTTTTTTTTTTCAATAAAAAATTATGAATTTAAATTTTAAAAAATTCATGAATTTTATATGTATGAATTAAATTAAAATTATATAATCTTGTATTGAACATGTAAACTACATAGTGAAATTTTAAAAAGATACATCAAATAAGAAATTTTTAATTTCTATATAATTTTAGCTACTTTCTAACATCACCAATTAACAAAAAACACAATTAAAATGCATTGATATAATATTGAAAAAGAAAAAAAATCATAATAAAATTTATTTTTTAAAAAGTAAATTATTTGCTATATTTATTATAAAATTTATATTATATCGGATTTAAATTTACAAGTTCGTTGCGGACAAAAATTATATAGTTCTATTTTTTTAATATATATTAATTATTTTGTTATCTTTTTTGAATTCGAATGAATTCAAAATGTAAATATATGTTTAAAAAAAAATGCATCATAATTTGAATTCCCTTTCAATGAAAAAAGTAAAATTAAATTTCCATTCAATTTAATTATTTTTTAAAAAGTTTAATTCAAATTTTATATTCAAAATAAAATTTAAAAGATTGTTGATTGTTATACAGTAAACTACAGTTTCATGGTCCTACATGGGTCCGATTACAGTCGGCCCGATAGCTGCGAGATCTTAGCCCGGTCCGATCTTGTCCCAGGTCCTGGGTCCAATACCGTGGTCCAAATCCAAACAAATTCCGGTTCAAATCCGGCCCGATTTTGGTCCAATACCGGTCCGATTCCGGTCCAAATCCGGTCCGAGTCCGGTCCAAATACGGTCCAATCCCGGTTCGGCCTGGCCCGTGCTACCCTATATATATAATATATATATATATATATATATATATATATATTGGGTTTCAAAAATTTTTGTCTTTAAAAATATAAAAAAATTATATATTTGTTTCTAACTATTAAAAAGTTATTGTGGTTAAAAATAATTAAAATTTTGAAACTATTGATTATTTATGTACAAAAAAATAAAATTTACAATTTATTTAAAAATTATTGAGTCCCATTAAATTCTAAATAAAATAAAAAATATTCTAAATAATTTTCAAAAATAAATAAATAAAAATTACTTTTGATTAATAAGATGATTTAAAAATAGATTTCTCAAATCAACACTATTTTAAATTCAAATGGTAAATACAAAATTAAATTTGTATTTTAATTTTGATTGACAAATTTAAATATAATTTCTAATTTAATTTCAATCCATTTTAATTACAATTTGTTAGTTGTTAATTCAAATTTAATATCCTAAACTATTTTTACCTCACAATTTAAACTAAAATTTTAATTTACAATCTACAAAATTTAGTTTAAATTATTAAAATAAATTTCAACTTTGAATTTCAATTGGAATAAAAATTTAAGATCTAATTAAATTAAAATTAAATACATATTTGAAATTTAAATTCAAATGTAAATTCAAAAATTATACCAAAATATTCAATAGATATCAACAATAATATAAATTTAAATTAAGATAGGATTAATATATTTTAATAAAATATAGCAAAAGAATTTGTTTTTTTTCAATTAAAAATTATGAATTTAAATTTTAAAAAATTCATGAATTTTATATTGTATGAATTAAATTAAAATTATATAATCTTGTATTGAACATGTAAACTACATAGTGAAATTTTTAAAAGATATATCAAATAAGAATTTTTAATTTTCTATATAAATTTTAGCTACTTTCTAACATCCCAATTAACAAAAAAACACAATTAAAATGCATTGATATAATATTGAAAAAGAAAAAAAATCATAACAAAATTTATTTTTTAAAAAAGTAAATTTATTTGCTATATTTTATTATAAATTTATATTATATCCGGATTTAAATTTACAAGTTCGTTGCGGACAAAAATTATATAGTTCTATTTTTTTAATATATATTAATTATTTTGTTATTTTTTTGAATTCGAATGAATTCAAAATGTAAATATATGTTTTAAAAAAAATGCATCATAATTTGAATTCCCATTCAATTAAAAAAGTAAAATTAAATTTCCATTCAATTTAATTATTTTTTAAAAAGTTTAATTCAAATTTTATATTCAAAATAAAATTTAAAAGATTGTTGATTGTTATACAGTAAACTACAGTTTCATGGTCCTACATGGGTCCGATTCCAGCCCGGCCCGATTGCAGCGAGATCTTAGCCCGGTCCGATCTTGTCCCAGGTCCTGGTCCAATACCGTTCCAAATCCAAACAAATTCCGGTTCAAATCCGGCCCGATTTTGGTCCAATACCGTGCCGATTCCGGTTCAAATCCGGTCCGAGTCCGGTCCAAATACGGTCCAATCCCGGTTCGGCCTGGCCCGTGCTACCCTATATATATATATATATATATATATATATATATATATATGGTTTCAAAATTTTTGTCTTTAAAAATATAAAAAAATTATATATTTTTTTCTAACTATTAAAATGTTATTATGGTTAAAAATAATTAAAATGTTGAAACTATTGATTATTTATGTACAAAAAAATAAAATTTACAATTTAAAAATTATTGAGTCCCATTAAATTCTAAATAAAATAAAAAATATTCTAAATAATTTTCAAAAATAAATAAATAAAAATTACTTTTGATTAATAAGATGATTTAAAAATAGATTTCTCAAATCAACACTATTTAAAATTCAAATGGTAAATACAAAATTAAATTTGTATTTTAATTTTGATTGACAAATTTAAATATAATTTCTAATTTAATTTCAATCCATTTTAATTAAAATTTATTAGTTGTTAATTCAAATTTAATATCCTAAACTATTTTTAACTCACAATTTAAACTAAAATTTTAATTTACAATCTGCAAAATTTAGTTTAAATTATTAAAATAAATTTCAACTTTGAATTTCAATTGGAATAAAAATTTAAGATCTAATTAAATTAAAATTAAATAAATATTTGAAATTTAAATTCAAATGTAAATTCAAAAATTATACCAAAATATTCAATAGATATCAACAATAATATAAATTTAAATTAAGATATGATTAATATATTTTAATAAAATATAGCAAAAGAATTTGTTTTTTTCAATTAAAAATTATGAATTTAAATTTTAAAAAATTCATGAATTTTATATTGTATGAATTAAATTAAAATTATATAATCTTGTATTGAACATGTAAACTACATAGTGAAATTTTTAAAAAGATATATCAAATAAGAAATTTTTAATTTTCTATATAAATTTTAGCTACTTTCTAACATCCAATTAACAAAAAACACATTAAAATGCATTGATATAATATTGAAAAAGAAAAAAAATCATAATAAAATTTATTTTTTAAAAAAGTAAATTTATTTGCTATATTTTATTATAAAATTTATATTATATCCGGATTTAAATTTACAAGTTCGTTGCGGACAAAAATTATATAGTTCTATTTTTTTAATATATATTAATTATTTTGTTATTTTTTTTGAATTCGAATGAATTCAAAATGTAAATATATGTTTTAAAAAAAATGCATCATAATTTGAATTCCCATTCAATTAAAAAAGTAAAATTAAATTTCCATTCAATTTAATTATTTTTTAAAAAGTTTAATTCAAATTTTATATTCAAAATAAAATTTAAAAGATTGTTGATTGTTATACAGTAAACTACAGTTTCATGGTCCTACATGGGTCCGATTACAGTCGGCCCGATAGCTGCGAGATCTTAGCCCGGTCCGATCTTGTCCCAGGTCCTGGTCCAATACCGTGGTCCAAATCCAAACAAATTCCGGTTCAAATCGGCCCGATTTTGGTCCAATACGGTCCGGTCCGATTCCGGTCCAAATCCGGTCCAATCCCGGTTCGGCCTGGCCCGTGCTGGCCTATATATATATATATATATATATATATATATATATATATATATATATTTTGGTTTCAAAAATTTTTGTCTTTAAAAATATAAAAAAATTATATATTTGTTTCTAACTATTAAAAAGTTATTGTGGTTAAAAATAATTAAAATTTTGAAACTATTGATTATTTATGTACAAAAAATAAAATTTACAATTTAAAAATTATTGAGTCCCATTAAATTCTAAATAAAATAAAAAATATTCTAAATAATTTTCAAAAATAAATAAATAAAAATTACTTTTGATTAATAAGATGATTAAAAATAGATTTCTCAAATCAACACTATTTTAAATTCAAATGGTAAATACAAAATTAAATTTGTATTTTAATTTTGATTGACAAATTTAAATATAATTTCTAATTTAATTTCAATCCATTTTAATTAAAATTTGTTAGTTGTTAATTCAAATTTAATATCCTAAACTATTTTTACCTCACAATTTAAACTAAAATTTTAATTTACAATCTACAAAATTTAGTTTAAATTATTAAAATAAATTTCAACTTTGAATTTCAATTGGAATAAAAATTTAAGATCTAATTAAATTAAAATTAAATAGATATTTGAAATTTAAATTCAAATGTAAATTCAAAAATTATACCAAAATATTCAATAGATATCAACAATAATATAAATTTAAATTAAGATATGATTAATATATTTTAATAAAATATAGCAAAAGAATTTGTTTTTTTCAATTAAAAATTATGAATTTAAATTTTAAAAAATTCATGAATTTTATATTGTATGAATTAAATTAAAATTATATAATCTTGTATTGAACATGTAAACTACATAGTGAAATTTTTAAAAAGATATATCAAATAAGAAATTTTTAATTTTCTATATAAATTTTAGCTACTTTCTAACATCCCAATTAACAAAAAAACACAATTAAAATGCATTGATATAATATTGAAAAAGAAAAAAAATCATAATAAAATTTATTTTTTAAAAAAGTAAATTTATTTGCTATATTTTATTATAAAATTTATATTATATCCGGATTTAAATTTACAAGTTCGTTGCGGACAAAAATTATATAGTTCTATTTTTTTAATATATATTAATTATTTTGTTATTTTTTTTGAATTCGGATGAATTCAAAATGTAAATATATGTTTTAAAAAAAATGCATCATAATTTGAATTCCCTTTCAATGAAAAAAGTAAAATTAAATTTCCATTCAATTTAATTATTTTTTAAAAAGTTTAATTCAAATTTTATATTCAAAATAAAATTTAAAAGATTGTTGATTGTTATACAGTAAACTACAGTTTCATGGTCCTACATGGGTCCGATTCCTGCCCGGCCCGATTGCAGCGAGATCTTAGCCCGGTCCGATCTTGTCCCAGGTCCTGGGTCCAATACCGTAGTCCAAATCCAAACAAATTCCGGTTCAAATCCGGCCCGATTTTGGTCCAATACCGGTCCGATTCCGGTCCAAATCCGGTCCGAGTCCGGTCCAATCCCGGTTCGGCCTGGCCGTGCTGCCCTATATATATATCTATATATATATATATCTATATATATATATATATATATATTTTTTTTTGGTTTCAAAAATTTTGTCTTTAAAAATATAAAAAATTATATATTTTTTTCTAACTATTAAAAAGTTATTGTGGTTAAAAATAATTAAAATTTTGAAACTATTGATTATTTATGTACAAAAAAATAAAATTTACAATTTAAAAATTATTGAGTCCCATTAAATTCTAAATAAAATAAAAAATATTCTAAATAATTTTCAAAAATAAATAAATAAAAATTACTTTTGATTAATAAGATGATTTAAAAATAGATTTCTCAAATCAACACTATTTTAAATTCAAATGGTAAATACAAAATTAAATTTGTATTTTAATTTTGATTGACAAATTTAAATATAATTTCTAATTTAATTTCAATCCATTTTAATTAAAATTTGTTAGTTGTTAATTCAAATTTAATATCCTAAACTATTTTTAACTCACAATTTAAACTAAAATTTTAATTTACAATTTACAAAATTTAGTTTAAATTATTAAAATAAATTTCAACTTTGAATTTCAAATGGAATAAAAATTTAAGATCTAATTAAATTAAAATTAAATAGATATTTGAAATTTAAATTCAAATGTAAATTCAAAAATTATACCAAAATATTCAATAGATATCAACAATAATATAAATTTAAATTAAGATATGATTAATATATTTTAATAAAATATAGCAAAAGAATTTGTTTTTTTCAATTAAAAATTATGAATTTAAATTTTAAAAAATTCATGAATTTTATATTGTATGAATTAAATTAAAATTATATAATCTTGTATTGAACATGTAAACTACATAGTGAAATTTTTAAAAAGATATATCAAATAAGAAATTTTTAATTTTTATAAATTTTAGTTACTTTCTAACATCCTAATTAACAAAAAAACACAATTAAAATGCATTAATATAATATTGAAAAAGAAAAAAAAATCATAATAAAATTTATTTTTTAAAAAAGTAAATTTATTTGCTATATTTTATTATAAAATTTATATTATATCCGTATTTAAATTTACAAGTTTGTTGCGGACAAAAATTATATAGTTCTATTTTTTCAATATATATTAATTATTTTGTTATTTTTTTTGAATTCGGATGAATTCAAAATGTAAATATATGTTTAAAAAAAAATGCATCATAATTTGAATTCCCATTCAATTAAAAAAGTAAAATTAAATTTCCATTCAATTTAATTATTTTTTAAAAAGTTTAATTCAAAGTTTATATTCAAAATAAAATTTAAAAGAATGTTGATTGTTGTACAGTAAACTACAGTTTCATGGTCTAACATGGGTCCGATTCCTGCCCGGCCCGATTGCAGCGAGATCTTAGCCCGGTCCGATCCTGTCCCAGGTCCTGGTCCAATACCGTGGTCCAAATCCAAACAAATTCCGGTTCAAATCCGGTCCGAGTCCGGTCCAATCCCGGTTCGGCTGGCCGTGCCCAATATATAGTCCGATATCCGGTCCAAATCCAACCCAATCCCGGTTCCCGGATCGCATTGAGATGGCCTTTAATCTATATACTCTCTATAATATCTCATATCTATATATATATATATATATATATATATATATATATTTGGTTTCAAAAATTTTGTCTTTAAAAATATAAAAAAATATATTTTTTTCTAACTATTAAAAAGTTATTATGGTTAAAAATAATTAAAATTTTGAAACTATTGATTATTTATGTACAAAAAAATAAAATTTACAATTTAAAAATTATTGAGTCCCATTAAATTCTAAATAAAATAAAAAATATTCTAAATAATTTTCAAAAATAAATAAATAAAAATTACTTTTGATTAATAAGATGATTTAAAAATAGATTTTCTCAAATCAACACTATTTTAAATTCAAATGGTAAATACAAAATTAAATTTGTATTTTAATTTTGATTGACAAATTTAAATATAATTTCTAATTTAATTTCAATCCATTTTAATTAAAATTTGTTAGTTGTTAATTCAAATTTAATATCCTAAACTATTTTTAACTCACAATTTAAACTAAAATTTTAATTTACAATTTACAAAATTTAGTTTAAATTATTAAAATAAATTTCAACTTTGAATTTCAATTGGAATAAAAATTTAAGATCTAATTAAATTAAAATTAAATAGATATTTGAAATTTAAATTCAAATGTAAATTCAAAAATTATACCAAAATATTCAATAGATATCAACAATAATATAAATTTAAATTAAGATATGATTAATATATTTTAATAAAATATAGCAAAAGAATTTGTTTTTTTCAATTAAAAATTATGAATTTAAATTTTTAAAAATTCTTGAATTTTATAGTGTATGAATTAAATTAAAATTATATATTCTTGTATTGAACATGTAAACTACATAGTGAAATTTTTAAAAAGATATATCAAATAAGAAATTTTTAATTTTCTATATAAATTTTAGTTACTTTCTAACATCCCAATTAACAAAAAAACATAATTAAAATGCATTGATATAATATTGAAACAGAAAAAAAATCATAATAAAATTTATTTTTTAAAAAGTAAATTTATTTGCTATATTTTATTATAAAATTTATATTATATCCGGATTTAAATTTACAAGTTCGTTGCGGACAAAAATTATATAGTTCTATTTTTTTAATATATATTAATTATTTTGTTATTTTTTTTGAATTCGGATGAATTCAAAATGTAAATATATGTTTTAAAAAAAATGCATCATAATTTGAATTCCCTTTCAATTAAAAAAGTAAAATTAAATTTCCATTCAATTTAATTATTTTTTAAAAGTTTAATTCAAATTTTATATTCAAAATAAAATTTAAAAGATTGTTGATTGTTATACAGTAAACTACAGTTTCATGGTCCTACATGGGTCCGATTACAGTCGGCCCGATAGCTGCGAGATCTTAGCCCGGTCCGATCTTGTCCCAGGTCCTGGTCCAATACCGTGGTCCAAATCCAAACAAATTCCGGTTCAAATCCGGCCCGATTTTGGTCCAATACCGGTCCGATTCCGGTCCAAATCCGGTCCGAGTCCGGTCCAAATCCGGTCCAATCCCGGTTCGGCCTGGCCCGTGCTACCCTATATATATATATATATATATATATATATATATATATGGTTTCAAAAATTTTTGTCTTTAAAAATATAAAAAATTATATATTTTTTCTAACTATTAAAAAGTTATTATGGTTAAAAATAATTAAAATTTTGAAACTATTGATTATTTATGTACAAAAAAATAAAATTTACAATTTAAAAATTATTGAGTCCCATTAAATTCTAAATAAAATAAAAAATATTCTAAATAATTTTCAAAAATAAATAAATAAAAATTACTTTTGATTAATAAGATGATTTAAAAATAGATTTCTCAAATCAACACTATTTTAAATTCAAATGGTAAATACAAAATTAAATTTGTATTTTAATTTTGATTGACAAATTTAAATATAATTTCTAATTTAATTTCAATCCATTTTAATTAAAATTTGTTAGTTGTTAATTCAAATTTAATATCCTAAACTATTTTTACCTCACAATTTAAACTAAAATTTTAATTTACAATCTACAAAATTTAGTTTAAATTATTAAAATAAATTTCAACTTTGAATTTCAATTGGAATAAAAATTTAAGATCTAATTAAATTAAAATTAAATAGATATTTGAAATTTAAATTCAAATGTAAATTCAAAAATTATACCAAAATATTCAATAGATATCAACAATAATATAAATTTAAATTAAGATATGATTAATATATTTTAATAAAATATAGCAAAAGAATTTGTTTTTTTCAATTAAAAATTATGAATTTAAATTTTAAAAAATTCATGAATTTTATATTGTATGAATTAAATTAAAATTATATAATCTTGTATTGAACATGTAAACTACATAGTGAAATTTTTAAAAAGATATATCAAATAAGAAATTTTTAATTTTCTATATAAATTTTAGTTACTTTCTAACATCCCAATTAACAAAAAAACACAATTAAAATGCATTGATATAATATTGAAAAAGAAAAAAAAAATCGTAATAAAATTTATTTTTTAAAAAAGTAAATTTATTTGCTATATTTTATTATAAAATTTATATTATATCCGGATTTAAATTTACAAGTTCGTTGCGGACAAAAATTATATAGTTCTATTTTTTTAATATATATTAATTATTTTGTTATTTTTTTTGAATTCGAATGAATTCAAAATGTAAATATATGTTTTAAAAAAAATGCATCATAATTTGAATTCCCATTCAATTAAAAAAGTAAAATTAAATTTCCATTCAATTTAATTATTTTTTAAAAAGTTTAATTCAAATTTTATATTCAAAATAAAATTTAAAAGATTGTTGATTGTTATACAGTAAACTACAGTTTCATGGTCCTACATGGGTCCGATTCCTGCCCGGCCCGATTGCAGCGAGATCTTAGCCCGGTCCGATCCTGTCCCAGGTCCTGGTCCAATACCGTGGTCCAAATCCAAACAAATTCCGGTTCAAATTCGGCCCGATTTTGGTCCAATACCGGTCTGATTCCGGTCCAAATCCGGTCCGAGTCCGGTCCAATCCCGGTTCGGCCTGGCCCGTGCTGGCCTATATATATATATATATATATATATATATATATATATATATATATATATATATATATATATATATATATTGGTTTCAAAAATTTTGTCTTTAAAAATATAAAAAAATTATATATTTTTTTCTAACTATTAAAAAGTTATTATGGTTAAAAATAATTAAAATTTTGAAACTATTGATTATTTATGTACAAAAAAATAAAATTTACAATTTAAAAATTATTGAGTCCCATTAAATTCTAAATAAAATAAAAAATATTCTAAATAATTTTCAAAAATAAATAAATAAAAATTACTTTTGATTAATAAGATGATTTAAAAATAGATTTCTCAAATCAACACTATTTTAAATTCAAATGGTAAATACAAAATTAAATTTGTATTTTAATTTTGATTGACAAATTTAAATATAATTTCTAATTTAATTTCAATCCATTTTAATTAAAATTTGTTAGTTGTTAATTCAAATTTAATATCCTAAACTATTTTTAACTCACAATTTAAACTAAAATTTTAATTTACAATCTACAAAATTTAGTTTAAATTATTAAAATAAATTTCAACTTTGAATTTCAATTGGAATAAAAATTTAAGATCTAATTAAATTAAAATTAAATAGATATTTGAAATTTAAATTCAAATGTAAATTCAAAAATTATACCAAAATATTCAATAGATATCAACAATAATATAAATTTAAATTAAGATATGATTAATATATTTTAATAAAATATAGCAAAAGAATTTGTTTTTTTCAATAAAAATTATGAATTTAAATTTTAAAAAATTCATGAATTTTATATTGTATGAATTAAATTAAAATTATATAATCTTGTATTGAACATGTAAACTACATAGTGAAATTTTTAAAAAGATATATCAAATAAGAAATTTTTAATTTTCTATATAAATTTTAGCTACTTTCTAACATCCCAATTAACAAAAAAACACAATTAAAATGCATTGATATAATATTGAAAAAGAAAAAAAATCATAATAAAATTTATTTTTTAAAAAAGTAAATTTATTTGCTATATTTTATTATAAAATTTATATTATATCCGGATTTAAATTTACAAGTTCGTTGCGGACAAAAATTATATAGTTCTATTTTTTTAATATATATTAATTATTTTGTTATCTTTTTTGAATTCGAATGAATTCAAAATGTAAATATATGTTTAAAAAAAAATGCATCATAATTTGAATTCCCTTTCAATGAAAAAAGTAAAATTAAATTTCCATTCAATTTAATTATTTTTTAAAAGTTTAATTCAAATTTTATATTCAAAATAAAATTTAAAAGATTGTTGATTGTTATACAGTAAACTACAGTTTCATGGTCCTACATGGGTCCGATTCCAGCCCGGCCCGATTGCAGCGAGATCTTAGCCCGGTCCGATCTTGTCCCAGGTCCTGGTCCAATACCGTGGTCCAAATCCAAACAAATTCCGGTTCAAATCCGGCCCGATTTTGGTCCAATACCGGTCCGATTCCGGTCCAAATCCGGTCCGAGTCCGGTCCAAATACGGTCCAATCCCGGTTCGGCCTGGCCCGTGCTACCCTATATATATATATATATATATATATATATATTTGGTTTCAAAAATTTTTGTCTTTAAAAATATAAAAAAATTATATATTTTTTTCTAACTATTAAAAAGTTATTGTGGTTAAAAATAATTAAAATTTTGAAACTATTGATTATTTATGTACAAAAAAATAAAATTTACAATTTAAAAATTATTGAGTCCCATTAAATTCTAAATAAAATAAAAAATATTCTAAATAATTTTCAAAAATAAATAAATAAAAATTACTTTTGATTAATAAGATGATTTAAAAATAGATTTCTCAAATCAACACTATTTTAAATTCAAATGGTAAATACAAAATTAAATTTGTATTTTAATTTTGATTGACAAATTTAAATATAATTTCTAATTTAATTTCAATCCATTTTAATTAAAATTTGTTAGTTGTTAATTCAAATTTAATATCCTAAACTATTTTTACCTCACAATTTAAACTAAAATTTTAATTTACAATCTACAAAATTTAGTTTAAATTATTAAAATAAATTTCAACTTTGAATTTCAATTGGAATAAAAATTTAAGATCTAATTAAATTAAAATTAAATAGATATTTGAAATTTAAATTCAAATGTAAATTCAAAAATTATACCAAAATATTCAATAGATATCAACAATAATATAAATTTAAATTAAGATATGATTAATATATTTTAATAAAATATAGCAAAAGAATTTGTTTTTTTCAATTAAAAATTATGAATTTAAATTTTAAAAAATTCATGAATTTTATATTGTATGAATTAAATTAAAATTATATAATCTTGTATTGAACATGTAAACTACATAGTGAAATTTTTAAAAAGATATATCAAATAAGAAATTTTTAATTTTCTATATAAATTTTAGTTACTTTCTAACATCCCAATTAACAAAAAAACACAATTAAAATGCATTGATATAATATTGAAAAAGAAAAAAAAATCATAATAAAATTTATTTTTTAAAAAAGTAAATTTATTTGCTATATTTTATTATAAAATTTATATTATATCCGGATTTAAATTTACAAGTTCGTTGCGGACAAAAATTATATAGTTCTATTTTTTTAATATATATTAATTATTTTGTTATTTTTTTTGAATTCGGATGAATTCAAAATGTAAATATATGTTTTAAAAAAAATGCATCATAATTTGAATTCCCATTCAATTAAAAAAGTAAAATTAAATTTCCATTCAATTTAATTATTTTTAAAAAGTTTAATTCAAATTTTATATTCAAAATAAAATTTAAAAGATTGTTGATTGTTATACAGTAAACTACAGTTTCATGGTCCTACATGGGTCCGATTCCTGCCCGGCCCGATTGCAGCGAGATCTTAGCCCGGTCCGATCCTGTCCCAGGTCCTGGTCCAATACCGTGGTCCAAATCCAAACAAATTCCGGTTCAAATTCGGCCCGATTTTGGTCCAATACCGGTCTGATTCCGGTCCAAATCCGGTCCGAGTCCGGTCCAATCCCGGTTCGGCCTGGCCCGTGCTGGCCTATATATATATATATATATATATATATATATATATATATATATATTGGTTTCAAAAAAATTTGTCTTTAAAAATATAAAAAAATTATATATTTTTTTCTAACTATTAAAATGTTATTATGGTTAAAAATAATTAAAATGTTGAAACTATTGATTATTTATGTACAAAAAAATAAAATTTACAATTTAAAAATTATTGAGTCCCATTAAATTCTAAATAAAATAAAAAATATTCTAAATAATTTTCAAAAATAAATAAATAAAAATTACTTTTGATTAATAAGATGATTTAAAAATAGATTTCTCAAATCAACACTATTTTAAATTCAAATGGTAAATACAAAATTAAATTTGTATTTTAATTTTGATTGACAAATTTAAATATAATTTCTAATTTAATTTCAATCCATTTTAATTAAAATTTGTTAGTTGTTAATTCAAATTTAATATCCTAAACTATTTTTAACTCACAATTTAAACTAAAATTTTAATTTACAATCTACAAAATTTAGTTTAAATTATTAAAATAAATTTCAACTTTGAATTTCAATTGGAATAAAAATTTAAGATCTAATTAAATTAAAATTAAATAGATATTTGAAATTTAAATTCAAATGTAAATTCAAAAATTATACCAAAATATTCAATAGATATCAACAATAATATAAATTTAAATTAAGATATGATTAATATATTTTAATAAAATATAGCAAAAGAATTTGTTTTTTTCAATTAAAAATTATGAATTTAAATTTTAAAAAATTCATGAATTTTATATTGTATGAATTAAATTAAAATTATATAATCTTGTATTGAACATGTAAACTACATAGTGAAATTTTTAAAAAGATATATCAAATAAGAAATTTTTAATTTTCTATATAAATTTTAGCTACTTTCTAACATCCCAATTAACAAAAAAACACAATTAAAATGCATTGATATAATATTGAAAAAGAAAAAAAATCATAATAAAATTTATTTTTTAAAAAAGTAAATTTATTTGCTATATTTTATTATAAAATTTATATTATATCCGGATTTAAATTTACAAGTTCGTTGCGGACAAAAATTATATAGTTCTATTTTTTTAATATATATTAATTATTTTGTTATTTTTTTTGAATTCGAATGAATTCAAAATGTAAATATATGTTTTAAAAAAAATGCATCATAATTTGAATTCCCATTCAATTAAAAAAGTAAAATTAAATTTCCATTCAATTTAATTATTTTTTAAAAAGTTTAATTCAAATTTTATATTCAAAATAAAATTTAAAAGATTGTTGATTGTTATACAGTAAACTACAGTTTCATGGTCCTACATGAGTCCGATTCCTGCCCGGCCCGATTGCAGCGAGAACTTAGCTCGGTCCGATCCTGTCCCAGGTCCTAGTCCAATACCGTGGTCCAAATCCAAACAAATTCCGGTTCAAATTCGGCCCGATTTTGGTCCAATACCGGTCCGATTCCGGTCCAAATCCGGCCCCAGTCCGGTCCAAATCCGGTCCAATCCCGGTTCGGCCGTGGCCCGTGGCCTATTATATATATATATATAGTTTCAAAAATTTTGGTCTTTAAAAATATAAAAAAATTATATATTTTTTTCTAACTATTAAAAAGTTATTATGGTTAAAAATAATTAAAATGTTGAAACTATTGATTATTTATGTACAAAAAAATAAAATTTACAATTTAAAAATTATTGAGTCCCATTAAATTCTAAATAAAATAAAAAATATTCTAAATAATTTCCAAAAATAAATAAATAAAAATTACGTTTGATTAATAAGATGATTTAAAACTAGATTTCTCAAATCAACACTATTTTAAATTCAAATGGTAAATACAAAATTAAATTTGTATTTTAATTTTGATTGATAAATTTAAATATAATTTCTAATTTAATTTCAATCCATTTTAATTAAAATTTGTTAGTTGTTAATTCAAATTTAATATCCTAAACTATTTTTAACTCACAATTTAAACTAAAATTTTAATTTACAATCTACAAAATTTAGTTTAAATTATTAAAATAAATTTCAACTTTGAATTTCAATTGGAATAAAAATTTAAGATCTAATTAAATTAAAATTAAATAGATATTTGAAATTTAAATTCAAATGTAAATTCAAAAATTATACCAAAATATTCAATAGATATCAACAATAATATAAATTTAAATTAAGATATGATTAATATATTTTAATAAAATATAGCAAAAGAATTTGTTTTTTTCAATTAAAAATTATGAATTTAAATTTTAAAAAATTCATGAATTTTATATTGTATGAATTAAATTAAAATTATATAATCTTGTATTGAACATGTAAACTACATAGTGAAATTTTTAAAAAGATATATCAAATAAGAAATTTTTAATTTTCTATATAAATTTTAGTTACTTTCTAACATCCCAATTAACAAAAAAACACAATTAAAATGCATTGATATAATATTGAAAAAGAAAAAAAAATCATAATAAAATTTATTTTTTAAAAAAGTAAATTTATTTGCTATATTTTATTATAAAATTTATATTATATCCGGATTTAAATTTACAAGTTCGTTGCGGACAAAAATTATATAGTTCTATTTTTTTAATATATATTAATTATTTTGTTATTTTTTTTGAATTCGGATGAATTCAAAATGTAAATATATGTTTTAAAAAAAATGCATCATAATTTGAATTCCCATTCAATTAAAAAATTAAAATTAAATTTCCATTCAATTTAATTATTTTTTAAAAAGTTTAATTCAAATTTTATATTCAAAATAAAATTTAAAAGATTATTGATTGTTATACAGTAAACTACAGTTTCATGGTCCTACATGGGTCCGATTCCTGCCCGGCCCGATTGCAGCGAGATCTTAGCCCGGTCCGATCCTGTCCCAGGTCCTGGTCCAATACCGTGGTCCAAATCCAAACAAATTCCGGTTCAAATCCGGCCCGATTTTGCTCCAATACCGGTCCGATTCCGGTCCAAATCCGGTCCGAGTCAGGTCCAAATCCGGTCCAATCCCGGTTCGGCCTGGCCCGTGCTGGCTATATATATATATATATATATATATATATATATGTATATATATATATTTTGGTTTCAAAAATTTTTGTCTTTAAAAATATAAAAAATTATATATTTTTTTCTAACTATTAAAAAGTTATTATGGTTAAAAATAATTAAAATTTTGAAACTATTGATTATTTATGTACAAAAAAATAAAATTTACAATTTAAAAATTATTGAGTCCCATTAAATTCTAAATAAAATAAAAAATATTCTAAATAATTTTCAAAAATAAATAAATAAAAATTACTTTTGATTAATAAGATGATTTAAAAATAGATTTCTCAAATCAACACTATTTTAAATTCAAATGGTAAATACAAAATTAAATTTGTATTTTAATTTTGATTGACAAATTTAAATATAATTTCTAATTTAATTTCAATCCATTTTAATTAAAATTTGTTAGTTGTTAATTCAAATTTAATATCCTAAACTATTTTTAACTCACAATTTAAACTAAAATTTTAATTTACAATCTACAAAATTTAGTTTAAATTATTAAAATAAATTTCAACTTTGAATTTCAATTGGAATAAAAATTTAAGATCTAATTAAATTAAAATTAAATAGATATTTGAAATTTAAATTCAAATGTAAATTCAAAAATTATACCAAAATATTCAATAGATATCAACAATAATATAAATTTAAATTAAGATATGATTAATATATTTTAATAAAATATAGCAAAAGAATTTGTTTTTTTCAATTAAAAATTATGAATTTAAATTTTAAAAAATTCATGAATTTTATATTGTATGAATTAAATTAAAATTATATAATCTTGTATTGAACATGTAAACTACATAGTGAAATTTTTAAAAAGATATATCAAATAAGAAATTTTTAATTTTCTATATAAATTTTAGTTAATTTCTAACATCCCAATTAACAAAAAAACACTATTAAAATGCATTGATATAATATTGAAAAAGAAAAAAAATCATAATAAAATTTATTTTTTAAAAAAGTAAATTTATTTGCTATATTTTATTATAAAATTTATATTATATCCGGATTTAAATTTACAAGTTCGTTGCGGACAAAAATTATATAGTTCTATTTTTTTAATATATATTAATTATTTTGTTATTTTTTTTGAATTCGGATGAATTCAAAATGTAAATATATGTTTTAAAAAAATGCATCATAATTTGAATTCCCATTCAATTAAAAAAGTAAAATTAAATTTCCATTCAATTTAATTATTTTTTAAAAAGTTTAATTCAAATTTTATATTCAAAATAAAATTTAAAAGATTGTTGATTGTTATACAGTAAACTACAGTTTCATGGTCCTACATGGGTCCGATTCCTGCCCGGCCCGATTGCAGCGAGATCTTAGCCCGGTCCGATCCTGTCCCAGGTCCTGGTCCAATACCGTGGTCCAAATCCAAACAAATTCCGGTTCAAATCCGGCCCGATTTTGGTCCAATACCGGTCCGATTCCGGTCCAAATCCGGTCCGAGTCCGGTCCAATCCGGTTCGGCCTGGCCCGTGCTGGCCTATATATATATATATATATATATATATATATATATATATATATATATATATATATATATATATATTTGTTTCAAAATTTTTGTCTTTAAAAATATAAAAAAATTATATATTTTTTTCTAACTATTAAAAAGTTATTATGGTTAAAAATAATTAAAATTTTGAAACTATTGATTATTTATGTACAAAAAAATAAAATTTACAATTTAAAAATTATTGAGTCCCATTAAATTCTAAATAAAATAAAAAATATTCTAAATAATTTTCAAAAATAAATAAATAAAAATTACTTTTGATTAATAAGATGATTTAAAAATAGATTTCTCAAATCAACACTATTTTAAATTCAAATGGTAAATACAAAATTAAATTTGTATTTTAATTTTGATTGACAAATTTAAATATAATTTCTAATTTAATTTCAATCCATTTTAATTAAAATTTGTTAGTTGTTAATTCAAATTTAATATCCTAAACTATTTTTAACTCACAATTTAAACTAAAATTTTAATTTACAATCTACAAAATTTAGTTTAAATTATTAAAATAAATTTCAACTTTGAATTTCAATTGGAATAAAAATTTAAGATCTAATTAAATTAAAATTAAATAGATATTTGAAATTTAAATTCAAATGTAAATTCAAAAATTATACCAAAATATTCAATAGATATCAACAATAATATAAATTTAAATTAAGATATGATTAATATATTTTAATAAAATATAGCAAAAGAATTTGTTTTTTTCAATTAAAAATTATGAATTTAAATTTTAAAAAATTCATGAATTTTATATTGTATGAATTAAATTAAAATTATATAATCTTGTATTGAACATGTAAACTACATAGTGAAATTTTTAAAAAGATATATCAAATAAGAAATTTTTAATTTTCTATATAAATTTTAGTTACTTTCTAACATCCCAATTAACAAAAAAACACAATTAAAATGCATTGATATAATATTGAAAAAGAAAAAAAAATCATAATAAAATTTATTTTTTAAAAAAGTAAATTTATTTGCTATATTTTATTATAAAATTTATATTATATCCGGATTTAAATTTACAAGTTCGTTGCGGACAAAAATTATATAGTTCTATTTTTTTAATATATATTAATTATTTTGTTATTTTTTTTGAATTCGGATGAATTCAAAATGTAAATATATGTTTTAAAAAAAATGCATCATAATTTGAATTCCCATTCAATTAAAAAAGTAAAATTAAATTTCCATTCAATTTAATTATTTTTTAAAAAGTTTAATTCAAATTTTATATTCAAAATAAAATTTAAAAGATTGTTGATTGTTATACAGTAAACTACAGTTTCATGGTCCTACATGGGTCCGATTCCTGCCCGGCCCGATTGCAGCGAGATCTTAGCCCGGTCCGATCCTGTCCCAGGTCCTGGTCCAATACCGTGGTCCAAATCCAAACAAATTCCGGTTCAAATCCGGCCCGATTTTGGTCCAATACCGGTCCGATTCCGGTCCAAATCCGGTCCGAGTCCGGTCCAATCCCGGTTCGGCCTGGCCCGTGCTGGCCTATATATATATATATATATATATATATATATATATATATATATATATATATATAATATATATATATATATTTTGGTTTCAAAAATTTTTGTCTTTAAAAATATAAAAAATTATATATTTTTTTCTAACTATTAAAAAGTTATTATGGTTAAAAATAATTAAAATTTTCAAACTATTGATTATTTATGTACAAAAAAATAAAATTTACAATTTAAAAATTATTGAGTCCCATTAAATTCTAAATAAAATAAAAAATATTCTAAATAATTTTCAAAAATAAATAAATAAAAATTACTTTTGATTAATAAGATGATTTAAAAATAGATTTCTCAAATCAACACTATTTTAAATTCAAATGGTAAATACAAAATTAAATTTGTATTTTAATTTTGATTGACAAATTTAAATATAATTTCTAATTTAATTTCAATCCATTTTAATTAAAATTTGTTAGTTGTTAATTCAAATTTAATATCCTAAACTATTTTTAACTCACAATTTAAACTAAAATTTTAATTTACAATCTACAAAATTTAGTTTAAATTATTAAAATAAATTTCAACTTTGAATTTCAATTGGAATAAAAATTTAAGATCTAATTAAATTAAAATTAAATAGATATTTGAAATTTAAATTCAAATGTAAATTCAAAAATTATACCAAAATATTCAATAGATATCAACAATAATATAAATTTAAATTAAGATATGATTAATATATTTTAATAAAATATAGCAAAAGAATTTGTTTTTTTCAATTAAAAATTATGAATTTAAATTTTAAAAAATTCATGAATTTTATATTGTATGAATTAAATTAAAATTATATAATCTTGTATTGAACATGTAAACTACATAGTGAAATTTTTAAAAAGATATATCAAATAAGAAATTTTTAATTTTCTATATAAATTTTAGCTACTTTCTAACATCCCAATTAACAAAAAAACACAATTAAAATGCATTGATATAATATTGAAAAAGAAAAAAAAATAATAAAATTTATTTTTAAAAAAAGTAAATTTATTTGCTATATTTTATTATAAAATTTATATTATATCCGGATTTAAATTTACAAGTTCGTTGCGGACAAAAATTTTATAGTTCTATTTTTTCAATATATATTAATTATTTTGTTATTTTTTTTGAATTCGGATGAATTCAAAATGTAAATATATGTTTTAAAAAAAATGCATCATAATTTGAATTCCCATTCAATTAAAAAAGTAAAATTAAATTTCCATTCAATTTAAGTATTTTTTAAAAAGTTTAATTCAAATTTTATATTCAAAATAAAATTTAAAAGATTGTTGATTGTTATACAGTAAACTACAGTTTCATGGTCCTACATGGGTCCCATTCCTGCCCGGCCCGATTGCAGCGAGATCTTAGCCCGGTCCGATCCTGTCCCAGGTCCTGGTCCAATACCGTGGTCCAAATCCAAACAAATTCCGGTTCAAATCCGGCCCGATTTTGCTTCAATACCGGTCCGATTCCGGTCCAAATCCGGTCCGAGTCCGGTCCAATCCCGGTTCGGCCTGGCCCGTGCTGCCCTATATATATATATATATATATATATATATATATATATATATATATATATATATTTTTTTTTTGGTTTCAAAAAATTTTGTCTTTAAAAATATAAAAAAATTATATATTTTTTTCTAACTATTAAAAAGTTATTATGGTTAAAAATAATTAAAATTTTGAAACTATTGATTATTTATGTACAAAAAAATAAAATTTACAATTTAAAAATTATTGAGTCCCATTAAATTCTAAATAAAATAAAAAATATTCTAAATAATTTTCAAAAATAATTAAATAAAAATTACTTTTGATTAATAAGATGATTTAAAAATAGATTTCTCAAATCAACACTATTTTAAATTCAAATGGTAAATACAAAATTAAATTTGTATTTTAATTTTTATTGACAAATTTAAATATAATTTCTAATTTAATTTCAATCAATTTTAATTAAAATTTGTTAGTTGTTAATTCAAATTTAATATCCTAAACTATTTTTAACTCACAATTTAAACTAAAATTTTAATTTACAATTTACAAAATTTAGTTTAAATTATTAAAATAAATTTCAACTTTGAATTTCAATTGGAATAAAAATTTAAGATCTAATTAAATTAAAATTAAATAGATATTTGAAATTTAAATTCAAATGTAAATTCAAAAATTATACCAAAATATTCAATAGATATCAACAATAATATAAATTTAAATTAAGATATGATTAATATATTTTAATAAAATATAGCAAAAGAATTTGTTTTTTTCAATTAAAAATTATGAATTTAAATTTTAAAAAATTCATGAATTTTATATTGTATGAATTAAATTAAAATTATATAATCTTGTATTGAACATGTAAACTACATAGTGAAATTTTTAAAAAGATATATCAAATAAGAAATTTTTAATTTTTATAAATTTTAGTTACTTTCTAACATCCCAATTAACAAAAAAAACATATTAAAATGCATTGATATAATATTGAAAAAGAAAAAAAAATCATAATAAAATTTATTTTTTAAAAAGTAAATTTATTTGCTATATTTTATTATAAAATTTATATTATATCCGGATTTAAATTTACAAGTTCGTTGCGGACAAAAATTATATAGTTCTATTTTTTTAATATATATTAATTATTTTGTTATTTTTTTTGAATTCGGATGAATTCAAAATGTAAATATGTTTTAAAAAAATGCATCATAATTTGAATTCCCATTCAATTAAAAAAGTAAAATTAAATTTCCATTCAATTTAATTATTTTTTAAAAAGTTTAATTCAAAGTTTATATTCAAAATAAAATTTAAAAGATTGTTGATTGTTATACAGTAAACTACAGTTTCATGGTCCAACATGGGTCCGATTCCTGCCCGGCCCGATTGCAGCGAGATCTTAGCCCGGTCCGATCCTGTCCCAGGTCCTGGTCCAATACCGTGGTCCAAATCCAAACAAATTCCGGTTCAAATCCGGTCCGAGTCCGGTCCAATCCCGGTTCGGCCTGGCCCGTGCTGGCCTATATATATATATATAGAGAGTTCGGCTGGAATGCTATTAATAGCATCAACCCAACTTTGCCACCCATTTTCTAACCATTGGATCGCATTGAGATTCGTGCAAGCTCTTTAATTAAAAAGAAAAACTTTTCACTTTTTTACTTTTTCTTTTCTCTTTTTTTCATTAAAGAACCTACACGGATCTCACTGCGATCCAATGGCTAAAAAATGGGTGGCAAAGTTGGGTTGGTGCTATCAATAGCATTCGAGCATATATATGTATATATATATATTTTGGTTTCAAAAATTTTTGTCTTTAAAAATATAAAAAATTATATATTTTTTTCTAACTATTAAAAAGTTATTATGGTTAAAAATAATTAAAATTTTCAAACTATTGATTATTTATGTACAAAAAAATAAAATTTACAATTTAAAAATTATTGAGTCCCATTAAATTCTAAATAAAATAAAAAATATTCTAAATAATTTTCAAAAATAAATAAATAAAAATTACTTTTGATTAATAAGATGATTTAAAAATAGATTTCTCAAATCAACACTATTTTAAATTCAAATGGTAAATACAAAATTAAATTTGTATTTTAATTTTGATTGACAAATTTAAATATAATTTCTAATTTAATTTCAATCCATTTTAATTAAAATTTATTAGTTGTTAATTCAAATTTAATATCCTAAACTATTTTTAACTCACAATTTAAACTAAAATTTTAATTTACAATCTACAAAATTTAGTTTAAATTATTAAAATAAATTTCAACTTTGAATTTCAATTGGAATAAAAATTTAAGATCTAATTAAATTAAAATTAAATAGATATTTGAAATTTAAATTCAAATGTAAATTCAAAAATTATACCAAAATATTCAATAGATATCAACAATAATATAAATTTAAATTAAGATATGATTAATATATTTTAATAAAATATAGCAAAAGAATTTGTTTTTTTCAATAAAAAATTATGAATTTAAATTTTAAAAAATTCATGAATTTTATATTGTATGAATTAAATTAAAATTATATAATCTTGTATTGAACATGTAAACTACATAGTGAAATTTTTAAAAAGATACATCAAATAAGAAATTTTTAATTTTCTATATAAATTTTAGCTACTTTCTAACATCACAATTAACAAAAAAACACAATTAAAATGCATTGATATAATATTGAAAAAGAAAAAAAATCATAATAAAATTTATTTTTTAAAAAAGTAAATTTATTTGCTATATTTTATTATAAAATTTATATTATATCCGGATTTAAATTTACAAGTTCGTTGCGGACAAAAATTATATAGTTCTATTTTTTTAATATATATTAATTATTTTGTTACCTTTTTTGAATTCGAATGAATTCAAAATGTAAATATATGTTTAAAAAAAAATGCATCATAATTTGAATTCCCTTTCAATGAAAAAAGTAAAATTAAATTTCCATTCAATTTAATTATTTTTTAAAAAGTTTAATTCAAATTTTATATTCAAAATAAAATTTAAAAGATTGTAGATTGTTATACAGTAAACTACAGTTTCATGGTCCTACATGGGTCCGATTACAGTCGGCCCGATAGCTGCGAGATCTTAGCCCGGTCCGATCTTGTCCCAGGTCCTGGTCCAATACCGTGGTCCAAATCCAAACAAATTCCGGTTCAAATCCGGCCCGATTTTGGTCCAATACCGTGCCGATTCCGGTTCAAATCCGGTCCGAGTCCGGTCCAAATACGGTCCAATCCCGGTTCGGCCTGGCCCGTGCTACCCTTATATATATATATATATATATATATATATATATATATATATATATATATATATATATATTGGTTTCAAAAATTTTGTCTTAAAAATATAAAAAAATTATATATTTTTTTCTAACTATTAAAAAGTTATTATGGTTAAAAATAATTAAAATTTTGAAACTATTGATTATTTATGTACAAAAAAATAAAATTTACAATTTAAAAATTATTGAGTCCCAATAAATTCTAAATAAAATAAAAAATATTCTAAATAATTTTCAAAAATAAATAAATAAAATTACTTTTGATTAATAAGATGATTTAAAAATAGATTTCTCAAATCAACACTATTTAAAATTCAAATGGTAAATACAAAATTAAATTTGTATTTTAATTTTGATTGACAAATTTAAATATAATTTCTAATTTAATTTCAATCCATTTTAATTAAAATTTGTTAGTTGTTAATTCAAATTTAATATCCTAAACTATTTTTAACTCACAATTTAAACTAAAATTTTAATTTACAATATACAAATTTAGTTTAAATTATTAAAATAAATTTCAACTTTGAATTTCAATTGGAATAAAAATTTAAGATCTAATTAAATTAAAATTAAATAGATATTTGAAATTTAAATTCAAATGTAAATTCAAAAATTATACCAAAATATTCAATAGATATCAACAATAATATAAATTTAAATTAAGATATGATTAATATATTTTAATAAAATATAGCAAAAGAATTTGTTTTTTTCAATTAAAAATTATGAATTTAAATTTTAAAAATTCATGAATTTATATTGTATGAATTAAATTAAAATTATATAATCTTGTATTGAACATGTAAACTACATAGTGAAATTTTTAAAAAATATATCAAATAAGAAATTTTTATTTTCTATATAAATTTTAGTTACTTTCTAACATCCCAATTAACAAAAAAACAATTAAAATGCATTGATATAATATTGAAAAAGAAAAAAAAAATCGTAATAAAATTTATTTTTTAAAAAAGTAAATTTATTTGCTATATTTTATTATAAAATTTATATTATATCCGGATTTAAATTCACTAGTTCGTTGCGGACAAGAATTATATAGTTCTATTTTTTTAATATATATTAATTATTTTGTTATTTTTTTTGAATTCGGATGAATTCAAAATGTAAATATACGTTTTAAAAAAAATGCATCATAATTTGAATTCCCATTCAATTAAAAAAGTAAAATTAAATTTCCATTCAATTTAATTATTTTTTAAAAAGTTTAATTCAAATTTTATATTCAAAATAAAATTTAAAAGATTATTGATTGTTATACAGTAAACTACAGTTTCATGGTCCTACATGGGTCCGATTCCTGCCCGGCCCGATTGGAGCGAGATCTTAGCCCGGTCCGATCCTGTCCCAGGTCCTGGTCCAATACCGTGGTCCAAATCCAAACAAATTCCGGTTCAAATCCGATTTGCTCCAATACGGTCCGATTCCGGTCCAAATCCGGTCCGAGTCAGGTCCAAATCCGGTCCAATCCCGGTTCGGCCTGGCCCGTGCTGGCCTATATATATATATATATATTGGTTTCAAAAATTGTTGTCTTTAAAAATATAAAAAAATTATATATTTTTTTCTAACTATTAAAAAGTTATTATGGTTAAAAATAATTAAAATTTTGAAAATATTGATTATTTATGTACAAAAAATTAAAATTTACAATTTAAAAATTATTGAGTCCCATTAAATTCTAAATAAAACAAAAAATATTCTAAATAATTTTTAAAAATAAATAAATAAAAATTACTTTTGATTAATAAGATGATTTAAAAATAGATTTCTCAAATCAACACTATTTAAAATTCAAATGGTAAATACAAAATTAAATTTGTATTTTAATTTTGATTGACAAATTTAAATATAATTTCTAATTTAATTTCAATCCATTTTAATTAAAATTTGTTAGTTGTTAATTCAAATTTAATATCCTAAACTATTTTTAACACACAATTTAAACTAAAATTTTAATTTACAATCTACAAAATTTAGTTTAAATTATTAAATAAATTTCAACTTTGAATTTCAATTGGAATAAAAATTTAAGATCTAATTAAATTAAAATTAAATAGATATTTGAAATTTAAATTCAAATGTAAATTCAAAAATTATACCAAAATATTCAATAGATATCAACAATAATATAAATTTAAATTAAGATATGATTAATATATTTTAATAAAATATAGCAAAAGAATTTGTTTTTTCAATTAAAAATTATGAATTTAAATTTTAAAAAATTCATGAATTTTATATTGTATGAATTAAATTAAAATTATATAATCTTGTATTGAACATGTAAACTACATAGTGAAATTTTTAAAAAGATATATCAAATAAGAAATTTTTAATTTTCTATATAACTTTTAGCTACTTTCTAACATCCCAATTAACAAAAAAACACAATTAAAATGCATTGATATAATATTGAAAAAGAAAAAAAAATCATAATAAAATTTATTTTTTAAAAAAGTAAATTTATTTGCTATATTTTATTATAAAATTTATATTATATCCGGATTTAAATATACAAGTTCGTTGCGGACAAAAATTATATAGTTATATTTTTTTTAATATATATTAATTATTTTGTTATTTTTTTTGAATTCAAATGAATTCAAAATGTAAATATATGTTTTAAAAAAAATGCATCATAATTTGAATTCCCATTCAATTAAAAAAGGAAAATTAAATTTCCATTCAATTTAATTATTTTTTAAAAAGTTTAATTCAAATTTTATATTCAAAATAAAATTTAAAAGATTGTTGATTGTTATACAGTAAACTACAGTTTCATGGTCCTACATGGGTCCGATTCCTGCCCGGCCCGATTGCAGCGAGATCTTAGCCCGGTCCGATCCTGTCCCAGGTCCTGGTCCAATACCGTGGTCCAAATCCAAACAAATTCCGGTTCAAATTCGGCCCGATTTTGGTCCAATACCGGTCTAATTCCGGTCCAAATCCGGTCCGAGTCCGGTCCAATCCCGGTTCGGCCTGGCCCGTGCTGGCTTATATATATATACTATAATATATATATATAATATATATATATCTATATATATATATATATTGGTTTCAAAAATGTTTGTCTTTAAAAATATAAAAAAATTATATATTTTTTAAAAAACTATTAAAAAGTTATTATGGTTAAAAATAATTAAAATTTTGAAACTATTGATTATTTATGTACAAAAAAATAAAATTTACAATTTAAAAATTATTGAGTCCCATTAAATTCTAAATAAAATAAAAAATATTCTAAATAATTTTCAAAAATAAATAAATAAAAATTACTTTTGATTAATAAGATGATTTAAAAATAGATTTCTCAAATCAACACTATTTTAAATTCAAATGGTAAATACAAAATTAAATTTGTATTTTAATTTTGATTGACAAATTTAAATATAATTTCTAATTTAATTTCAATCCATTTTAATTAAAATTTGTTAGTTGTTAATTCAAATTTAATATCCTAAACTATTTTTAACTCACAATTTAAACTAAAATTTTAATTTACAATCTACAAAATTTAGTTTAAATTATTAAAATAAATTTCAACTTTGAATTTCAATTGGAATAAAAATTTAAGATCTAATTAAATTAAAATTAAATAGATATTTGAAATTTAAATTCAAATGTAAATTCAAAAATTATACCAAAATATTCAATAGATATCAACAATAATGTAAATTTAAATTAAGATATGATTATATATTTTAATAAAATATAGCAAAAGAATTTGTTTTTTTCAATTAAAAATTATGAATTTAAATTTTAAAAAATTCATGAATTTTATATTGTATGAATTAAATTAAAATTATATAATCTTGTATTGAACATGTAAACTACATAGTGAAATTTTTAAAAAGATATATCAAAATAAGAAATTTTTATTTTCTATATAAATTTTAGGTACTTTCTAACATCCCAATTAACAAAAAAAACACAATTAAAATGCATTGATATAATATTGAAAAAGAAAAAAAAATCGTAATAAAATTTATTTTTTAAAAAAGTAAATTTATTTGCTATATTTTATTATAAAATTTATATTATATCCGTATTTAAATTTAAAAGTTCGTTGCGGACAAACATTATATAGTTCTATTTTTTTAATATATATTTATTATTTCGTTATTTTTTTTGAATTCGGATGAATTCAAAATGTAATATATTTTAAAAAAAATGCATCATAATTTGAATTCCCATTCAATTAAAAAAGTAAAATTAAATTTCCATTCAATTTAATTATTTTTAAAAAAGTTTAATTCAAATTTTATATTCAAAATAAAATTTAAAAGATTGTTGATTGTTATACAGTAAACTACAGTTTCATGGTCCTACATGGGTCCGATTCCAGCCCGGCCCGATTGCAGCGAGAACTTAGCCCGGTCCGATCCTGTCCCAGGTCCTGGTCCAATACCGTGGTCCAAATCCAAACAAATTCCGGTTCAAATCGGCCCGATTTTGGTCCAATACCGGTCCGATTCCGGTCCAAATCCGGTCCGAGTCCGGTCCAATCCCGGTTCGGCCTGGCCTGTGCTGGCCTATATATATATATATATATATATTTTGGTTTCAAAAATTGTTGTCTTTAAAAATATAAAAAAATTATATATTTTTTTCTAACTATTAAAAAGTTATTATGGTTAAAAATAATTAAAATGTTGAAACTATTGATTTTTATGTACAAAAAAATAAAATTTACAATTTAAAAATTATTGAGTCCCATAAATTCTAAATAAAAATAAAAAATATTCTAAATAATTTTGAAAAATAAATAAATAAAAATTACTTTTGATTAATAAGATGATTTAAAAATAGATTTTCTCAAATCAACACTATTTTAAATTCAAATGGTATACAAAATTAAATTTGTATTTTAATTTTGATTGACAAATTTAAATATAATTTCTAATTTAATTCAATCCATTTTAATTAAATTTTGTTAGTTGTTAATTCAAATTTAATATCCTAAACTATTTTTAACTCACAATTTAAACTAAAATTTTAATTTACATTTACAAAATTTAGTTTAAATTATTAAAATAAATTTCAACTTTGAATTTCAATTGGATAAAAATTTAAGATCTAATTAAATTAAAATTAAATAGATTTTGAAATTTAAATTCAAATGTAAATTCAAAAATTATACCAAAATATTCAATAGATATCAACAATAATATAAATTTAAATTAAGATATGATTATATATTTTAATAAAATATAGCAAAAGAATTTTTTTTTCAATTAAAATTATGAATTTAAATTTTTAAAAATTCTTGAATTTTATAGTGTATGAATTAAATTAAAATTATATATTCTTGTATTGAACATGTAAACTACATAGTGAAATTTTTAAAAAGATATATCAAATAAGAATTTTTAATTTTCTATATAAATTTGAGTTACTTTCTAACATCCCATTAACAAAAAACATAATTAAAATGCATTGATAAATATTGAAACAGAAAAAAAATCATAATAAATTTATTTTTTAAAAGTAAATTTATTTGCTATATTTTATTATAAAATTTATACTATATCCGGTTTAAATTTACAAGTTCGTTGCGGACAAAAATTATATAGTTCTATTTTTTTAATATATATTAATTATTTTGTTATTTTTTTTGAATTCGGATGACTTCAAAATGTAAAATATATGTTTTAAAAAAAATGCATCATAATTTGAATTCCCATTCAATTAAAAAAGTAATAACTTAAATTTCATTCAATTTAATTATTTTTTAAAAGTTTAATTCGAATTTTATATTCAAAATAAAATTAAAAGATTGTTGATTGTTATACAGTAAACTACAGTTTCATGGTCCTACATGGGTCCGATCCTGCCCGGCCCGATTGTAGCGAGATTTAGCCGGTCCGATCCTGTCCCAGGTCCTGGTCCAAACCGTGGTCCAAATCCAAACAAATTCCGGTTCAAATCCGGCCCGATTTTGGTCCAATACCGGTCCGATTCTGGTCCAAATCCGGTCGGAGTCCGGTCCAAATGCCGGTTCGGCCTGGCCCGTGCTGGCCCTATATATAATAGATATGGTTTCAAAAATTTTTGTCTTTTTAAAAATATAAAAAAATTTATATTTTTTTCTAACTATTAAAAAGTATTATGGTTAAAATAATTAAAATTTTGAAACTATTATTATTTATGTACAAAAAATAAAATTTACAAATTTAAAAATTATTGATCCCATTAATTTCTAAATAAAATAAAAAATATTCTAATAATTTTCAAAAATAAATAAGTAACAATTACTTTTGATTAAGACATGATTTAAAAATGATTTATGAAATCACACTATTTAAATTCAAATGGTAATACAAAATTAAATTTGTATTTTAATTTGATTGACAAATTTAAATATAATTTATAATTTAATTCAATCCCATTTTAATTAAAATTTGTTAGTTGTTAATTCAAATTTAATATCCTGAACTATTTTTAACTCACACATTTAAACTAAAATTTAAATTTACAATTTACAAATTTAGTTTAAATTATTAAAATAAATTTCAACTTTGAATTTCAATTGGAATAAAAATTTAAATCTAATTAAATAAAATAAATAGATATTGAAATTTAATTCAAATGTAAATCCAAAAATTATACCAAATATTCAATAGATATCAACAATAATGTAAATTTAAATTAAGATATGATTATATATTTTAATAAAATATAGCACAAGAATTTGTTTTTTCAATTAAAATTATGAATTTAAATTTTAAAAAATTCATGAATTTTATATTGTCTGAATTAAATTAAAATTATATAATCTTGTATGAACATGTAAACTACATAGTGAAATTTTTAAAAAGATATATCAAAAAAAATTTTTAATTTTCTATATAATTTTAGTTAATTTCTAACATCCCAATTAACACAAACAACATATAAAAATGCATTGAATATTATTGAAAAAGAAAAAAATCATAATAAAATTTATTTTTTAAAAAGTAAATTTATTTGCTAATTTTATTACAAAATTTATATTATATCCAGATTTAAATTTACAAGTTCGTTGCGGACAAAAATTATATAGTTCTATTTTATTTAATATATATTAATATTTTTTTATTTGTTTTTTGAATTCTGATGAATTCAAAATGTAAATATACGTTTTAAAATAAATCCATCATAATTGAATTCCCCTTCAATTAAAAAATTAAAATTAAATTTTCATTCAATTTAATTATTTTTAAAAAGTTCATTCAAATTTTATATTGTAAAATAATTTAAAAGATTTAGATTGCTAAATACATTAAACATACATTTATGGTCCTAGATTGGGTCATCTGCCCTTAATAATTGCAGCAAATCTTAGCCCGGCATATCCATGTCCCAGGCCTGCAAATAAATGGAAAATCCAAACAAATAAATTCAAATCCGGCCCTATTTTGGTCCAACCTTTAATAATATTAGGTCTTATTCACGTATATGCATATTATTATCAGCATTTTAGACTTCATTTAAATAGACCAGATCGTAAACGTATTTACTAATAAGACAGGGTTTTTGGCTGAAATGGGCATGTTCTGTGTGGTATCAAAACTCTGTTTTTATTTCTAAAGGCCCAAGGGTCGAGAGGGCCAATTAAAGTTAAAAATCATGTCAAGACCAATTAAAATTAAAGTTATAAAAACTAAATTGCGGAATGGGCTTGGCTTCAATAAAATTTAATTTTGACACCGATTTGATCTCGGTTCATCAACTAATTCCATTCAAATTAAATATGCGCAAGTCTTTTAACTGCTAAAACAACTCTTGCCTATATTTTGTTTCAAACCTTCCCGCTAATGTTGGGCCATGATTCGATTAATAAAGTGATGTGAGAACGACTTGTTTTATTTTTGAATTTCTTTCATCCAATATGTTTTCTCTATTTTTTTTATTTGTTTAATTCAATTCATTTTAGGTCTCTAACAATTTTATCTCTACTTAATTGATTGCAATCTTTTATCTGAAGAGTTAAATGGTTGGAATAAAATTTTAAAAATTGCATTAACGTTTAGTGCATATATGTTTGGATGCATAAGGTGTAGGTAGTAATCTTTCATAAAGTCAAAAAAAATCAAGATGTTATAGAATAGATAGTAAAATGTGCAAACATATATTTGTAAGGTGTAGGTAGTAATTTTTTTGGAGAGGGACATTTTTGTACTAATTTTAAGAGTTTGATTTTTGGAGGGATATATTTGTAAGGGCAAAATTGATATTTCATCTATAATCTGTTAAAAAATAAGCAGTGACCTAACGGTAATAAACCAGAGGGATATATATGAATAACTTAGAATTTTTGAAGGAATAAATATGAAAAGTTGTACTTTGTAGGGATATATTTGTTATTCGATATGTTTACAGGGACCTGTATAAAATTAACCCTATTGTTAATCATTTAACTTGTTTTATCTTCTTTTCTTCCAAATTAGTTATCATTCTTTTTTTTTTATTTTCTTTTTGTTGTGCTATTTCTTTGCTGTAAATACCCAGTCCCTTCCTTTAAATGCATGAATTAATACCAAAGTTGCTGTACATTATTTTCACTTTGTACGACATTGGAAGGATCAATGACAACTAAAGTCGATGCAGTGACGTAGCGTCCTGTTCGAATGAGTCTTTACACCTACCGGTGATCATGGATCACTTACTGCTACATGGGGTCCACCCTAGTGCGTTGTGTCCTTTGAACCGCAAGCATTCCTAAATTGGTTTGACACTGTAGAAGTTAATGAAAAGACTCCAAATAAACATAATTCAAATAGGTAAAACTAGATTCTCTTAACAGGTTAAACTCAAAACAACTAATCTAAATTGGAGTCCTCATAAACATTGAAGTCCTTGTGTAGAAGTTATTAGAATCCTGAATAAATCTTACTCTTGAGCCTTCTTGGATATGAAATAGACAGATGAAGTTATCAAAGCCCTGGTAAAGGGACAGCAAACTCTTTGCGTTGATGTTACAAAAATTCTAGATAAATCTTATTCTTGAGGCTTCTTGGACCAGTCAGTTGTCATCTGCGGATTCGGCACACCTTTGAGAACTCCCAAATTGCTTTACCATGCTTTATATACAAACCATGCTTTATAATTTAATTGGAAAAATTAGTAGAAAATGCTGTCAAATTCATTGATACTCTTGAACATCTCTTTTAGTAGATACCTGATATTTTGTTGTAATTACTCAGCTTCTGAAGTAAGCCTTTTTTTTTCCTCTTCAAGAGTTATATATGGCGAAAAGGCAAGGAAAGATTCAGAGAGAACAAATGAGATTACTGGTATTTATGCAAGGCAGTGTGTTGAGCTAGCCAAAGAAATGCATATTCCTTTCATTGATGTCTAGTAAAAAGTGCAAGAAACTAAAGGATGGCAGAAAATTTTCTTGAGGTAAGTCGTATGCTTGAGCTCCTTTGTTCATTTTGACTATCATTTCTTATTATTTCTAATGTTTTCTTTGTGCCTTTGATGCTTGATTTCCATAGGTAGTCCAAGAGAAGATTACTTAGCACCTAAATCTGTTTTTTCTTGTTTATAATGTATGACCACTCCCAATTTTAAGTTTAGTACTACACAACCAACTGGATTTTCACATTAAGTTCTATGATCAATTATTTGGATTGTCGATCCAACTTTCGATCAGAACCATCAAATTCCATCTTGGGGCGGCTTTGGTTTGGTGCCTAAACATAAATCCTATTTCAATGATCTAAACGCAAACTCATAATAAGGATAATTTAACATGTTGTTAGTTTTTTTGTAGAAAGACGACTCCATTTTTCATTTCCTTTCTATTTCTTGTGATACCATATTTGATCAAATCTTGCTCTGCTAACCCTTTAAAATTGAATCCGTTAAATAAATATATATATGTTGGTGATGTGCTAAATCACATTTTTGCTCTCTAGATTATTCTGTCTTCTCGTGTAAATCTGTATGTCAGTTTAATGACTGGTTACATGATGAATCAAACCTTATTGTCCAGTTAGCTCAATCTGTTTTGTATATACCTTTAATTTTCAGCTAATGATGAATATTTCTGTATATTTGCTGCATCATATTTTGTTGTCCAGTTAGTTCATTGTGTTCTCATAAACTTTTCACGTAAACCTCCAACATTCAGTCGGTTTGATGGAAATATACATTTTATGTTTGCTGAATCACATCCTGTTTAGTACAATTTGCGCTCTTAAACCTCAACTTTCAATTAGTTTGATAAAAAATATAGTGGTTATGTGCTAAATATATGTTGATTATGTGCTAAATCATATGTTGCTCTCAAATTTTTCTTTCTCTCATAAATCTCTAAAATTAGACTCTAGTTTTTCTCACCTCTGAGACTACAATTGCAGTTCAATAATTATGAAAATCTTTAACAATAATTGGGAAGGCTGTAATCCATGTGATACAAATCTTTATCAAGTCATATGCTCAAGAGTAGAAGTTAATAAAAAGGTTACTTTTCATAATTTATCTCATTAATTCTATCTTTCATTTGTAGGCTTAGCTACAAATAACAAATCATATTCCATCATTTGTAGACTTGTTTCTTCCCATGAATGCATGGGAACTAGATAAATTAAATTCACAGGACATGGGCTGTTTCATGGATTTGGTGTGCCATTCTTCTATATAGGACAGTATGCTGACCTGTTGTAAAAGAATTATTCTTGGTACATGACAAGTCTAACAAACTTTGTAGTTAATGCTTTTGAGTTTGGTCATATTTCCCAATTGATTTGAAACAGGGAACAATTTCCAATTGATTTGAAATACGACATTTTTTTTACTATCCTTTTTTAAGTGACAATTTATATGGTTTCATAATTCTATTTTCTATGTGATATGTAGGTCTTTTTTTTAGTTCATTTAATTTGCTTCCCAACACATATTTTCGGTTACTTCGATGGAATATGTGTTGTATACGTACTGAATCATATCTTGCACCCAATTAGTTCAGTTTTCTCTTAAAAGCCTCTATTTTTTAGCTAGATGATGAAAATATATGTTGTATATATGCTGATTGAATCATATCTTGCTGTCAAGTTTGTTCATTTTGCTCTCGTAAAGCTCTTATTTTCAGTTCGATGAAGATATATGTTGTATATCACTAAATCATATCTTGCTGCTCAATTCATGTTGTTCTCTTAAACCGCTAAGTTGCAGTTAGGTTGATAAAATTCATGAGGTAAATTACTAATTTGATGTCCAGTCAGTCATTTGGCTCTCCTAAAACTGCAATTTAGTTGGTTTGATGAATATATGTGTTTTATATATGCCGGATCATATCTTGCTTTATGGTTATTTCTTTGTCGTCTTAAGTACTAATTCTTTTTAACACGATGTTTGACTTGGTTGCAAGACTACAATTGCTATTTAATTATAATAGCTACGATATGAGGCTGGGGGTCCTAGTTATATAGGCATGTAGGCGAGGATCTTTCCTTGTTGTCGCTTATATTCGTAAGGTATCACTTATGAATGAGTCTACATCTAATTATTAGTTAGGCATACATTCAAGTTGTGGCAATCTTACTTTTTAAGCTTGATATTTCAGTTTGCTTGCACATAACTCTAATTATCGGTTAGCGTCACAGGTATATGCTGGTTAGTGTTTAATTATTTCTTGCAATCTAATTAGCCTATGTTGCTCCCCTGACACTAATGCTTAATCAATTTGATTAATATGTGGGTATTGATTAATATATATGCTGGTTGTGTTGAATCATATTTTGCTCTCTAAATTATTCTTTTTTCTCTCGTGAACTCCAAATTATGAGTTAATTTGTTTACTAGTTGTGTGAAGAATTTTATCTTCTTGTCCAATTAGCTCATTCTGCTCTCAATAAAGCTCTAATTTTCAGTTTGTTTGATGAAATATATTCAGCATGTGTGCTGAGTCGTATTTTGTTGTTAAATTCTATTTGTTCTCGTAAACCTCCAATACTTATTTTGATGGAAGTATATGATATATATTGCTAAATCAGATCATGTTATTCGATTCAGTTTGCTCTCTTAAACATAACAAAATTTTTAAATATAGTATTCAATTGTATGCAATCAAACAAATTATATGTAGTTTGATTATTTTTGCATAATCAGTCTAAAATAAAATCTGTGAAAAGTGACCAAAATATCCTCCTCTCTCTCTTTTCCTTCTGCTTCCTCTTTACCCTCTCCACTTTTCTTTCCGCCTGCCTTCTTTATGCTCCAATGTTGTTGTGTCCCTACGATGTTGACTTGTCATTGTGCTATTTCCCGCCCACTAGGAATATAGGCACCATCCTAGTGGTGAAAAGAGAGGAATAATGATATTTTAGTCAGTTTATTAAAATTTTAGACATTATTTGCAAATTCTAAATAAATGATCTTTTTTTGCAAAAAATATGAAATCGGTGAATTTTTTTTTGCAATTTTTTCTAGATTTTTAATAGATAAGATATAAATGTATTTTCATATTATAAATTTCTTTTTTATCATTTGGAAGTTATATATCACTTATTATTGAAATTTCGTCATAGTGTGACTTTTAAATGCACAAAGCAAACTTAGTTAAGAAAGCATTATTATGAAGGTCCGGACTTTATCAAGTATTTTCTAGTAAGGTGCCACTTATTCATCATGTTCAACAAATATGTTTTTCTAAACCAAGCAATCTCTTATTTTAGGTGCAGTATTTCGTGCAAATCTTGAATGCACCATAGATGACCACCATTATTTTTCTTTTGGCATGTTTTATTTACAGAGTGCTACATTTTGGTATTTGTTTGGATAATCAGATGCATTGCCTTTTTGCACTTTCTTTTCGGATATTATAAATTCACTGGTAATTGAAAATAAATTTAATGATTTAAACTCTATTCGGCATTTTATTCTTCTAAGGCATATATGGCTTTTCTCACACTTTTTTCTATTATAGTCAAACACAATTACTATATCTAGACTTTTACATTTTAGGATTATTTACTTTGGGAAATTAATTATATACATGGGGCCAAATATTATAGCTTCTTATATCTCATTACGGTAACAATAAGAATTAAGTATGATGCAAATGAGTTTTTCGATGTTCTTGTAGTAGCATATATCACGTTATTTGATGCCGGTGTCAGTGCATATATAAGACATTTAGTAAAGTAACAAGCTCTTTGAATTTAAAATAGAATTGTTTAATCATTTATTATACTATACTGACAGTGTTTAGTAAAGTAGCAAGCATAACATAATCAATTAAATGATAGTTTAATGATTAATCTGTTAAATGATAGTTGTAGTTTTGCTCAACATCGCTAGAGGTGAAATAGTTGTAGTTTTGCTCCGCATTTGTTTTTAAGTGATACAATCAAGTGTATATTCGTTATTTGAGTTTAGTGGATATTTTAACTAGTATAATGGTATTAGTTGATATTTAGTTGGTGCATTGGGCTTGGGTTGTTAGGATTGTAGGGATATAGGTGAAATATATTTGTTTGTTTGTTTGTTTATTTGGTTGTTTCTTTCTTTCTTTTGTTTTTCAGAGTTCTTTCGTCAGTTGGATACTTGGATCCTATCCTAAGGATAGAACAAAGGAATAGCTATGAATCCTAGGACCTTCATTATTTGCTTGTACCTTCTTTTTTCATTGTATTTAATGACATTTTTTCCTTGATGAGTTCCAAAAAAATTTGAGCATAGTTTGGGAGCATGTGGGTATCTATATCATTATCACTCATAGTGGGATTAATACTGTTTTCTAGGCGAGTTTGGTTCAACTTGATCTAGTTGGCCAATTAAGCTAGTCCGAACTCGTCACAGTTTAAAGAATTTTGTTTTTATTATTGATTCTTCGCGTATAATTTTAAGGCTTTTGTTTTGAGAGCAATTTATGTATGGATAAATGCGTGTTAAAGGATAACGAAGTGGGCTTTTTGTTATGCCTATGCTAATGCATATGCCATAAATTCGAGTTGTTTGTTTTGTAATGTTTGCTCGTCTTGCCATGCTCTTCTATATATAACTAGTAGCTTATAATTTTGTAGGCGCTTGTACAAATGCATGATGTATCAAAATAGATGTTGTGTTCTGCCTACGCCATAATTAGTAGCCAATTTGCGGAATGCTATGAGCACTTTGTATAATTGTATGATGTAAATAGGGATGCAAATGGATCTAGAATGGTGGAGCTTTCACCTTAATCCTCTGAGGATAGTAAATGAGAAAAAAAAAAAATATTCGTGGTAATTTTTATGATCCAAGATAGATTAAAAATGAAAAAAAAAATTGATCTGCTCCGAATTTGTCCTGGCATGATCCGGCCAAGAAATTTATTTATATTTTAATAAAATATTTGTAAAAAATAATATATTCATAAAAAAGTTGGTGTTTATATTTTTCTTGTATTTAAAATTTTTTGAATGTCGTTAAGAATTAAAATTAATATCTTTAATTTTTTAATTTTTATAGTTGATATTGTTATTTGGGTATATATAAGTATACACCCCTCTAGGGGTTTATATCCCTCTTGTTATTTAGACCAATTTACCTTGAAGGGCCGTATTAGGCCTAACCCTATTCACAACGTTGCCCGCTTCAAAATAAATTATTTGATGGTTTTTTGGGAAAAATAATTCGAGTTCACGATCGCCTGGCGGTGAGCGTACCGCGAGACGTACAAGTATATATATAGATTTATAAATAGAGAAAAAATATATTTAAAATATATTACGAAAATAAATAAATAAATAAGTAAATAAAATAGGTTTAGAAAATAGAATAATCTAAAAATAGATCAATCAAATCAGTAATTATTTAAATTCAAATAATAGATTTGAATTAAATTTAAAATTTAAGTTTGAGTCATAAATTTAAATAAAAATCTAAAGTTTCATTTAAATTTTGGAATCGATTCAAATTCTAAAATATTGGATATATAATGGAATTTCAACTCTAAATTTTATATGAAATAAAATTTTAAAATTATATATATATATATATATATATATATATATATATATATATATATATATATATATATATGATTTTTTGTATAAAAATGATTCATATATTTTTTTTAAAAAAAATTGATTGATTTCAAAATTTAAATAACAATTAACTGAGCAGGGATTAACCAAATGACAATAAGATTAAGAACAAAGTAGTGAGTATGGTCACCTCCGACGGGGTTACCCCGCATGCAACCAAATTTCATTTGTGGCAAAACATATTTTTTCCTGTAATTGGCGTAAAACATTTTGAGGTAACGAATACGGGGAGGTGATCGTACTGTGTGACTTCTAGCCCATTATTCTTAGAGATGAAACGGTCCGGCTCAGGTCGTCCCGGATCGGACTAGGCCTACATATTTAATATGGAATCTGAGCCGGTTCCATCCGCCCCGGCCTGTTCTGAACAAACAGGCCGGGATGGGCCTACAGCATTAGGGCCCAAGAGAGTTCATATTTATAATTTTTTTAAATTTTTATTCAAATACTTTTAAAATTTAAATTTTTTTGTTACAAAATTTAAAAATTTTAAATTTTATATTTTAAGTTTTTTTTTAACCATAATAGCTTTTTTAATATTTAATCTTTTAGATTTTTAAATATAAATTTTTTTTACAACCTAAAAAAAATTACTATGCCAGCATGGGGCCGGCCCGGACCGGTACGGCTTGTTTTAGGACAATGGTCCATATTTTCGGCTCGGCCCGGGTCGACCGGGACGGACTGGATTCGGCCAGGCCTGGCCTGTAATTAATAAGTAGTTGTGTCAGTATGGTCACCACCAGTAAGCTCACTCCCATTCATAAAGTTGAATGATTTGACAAAAAATAATTTTTTGTGGGTAGTAGCCTAAACAATTGGCGGTGAAAACTACTGGGAGGTGACTGTACCTCGCTCGTGTGTATATATAAAAATAGATGAAAGTTTTGAGGCTTATAAAATTTTAAATAGAATAAAAAATATTTTTAAAAAATTTAAAAATAAATTAGTTTTGAAAATAGAATGATTTAACAATAGACCCATCAAATCAGCAATTGTTTAAATTCTTATTAAATTTAAATTAAATTTTAGATGAAATAAAAATTTATAATCAAATAAATATAAAATTATATTAAACTGAAATGTATATTTAAAATAGAATCCAAATTTGATTATTTGTTGCGATCAATAAAGAGTTAATACAACTACTAAATACTAATACAACAAATAAACCCTAAACCGTGAACTCTAAATCCAATCCTAAAATTTTAAACTCTAACCCTACAAAAATCCTAAACCCTAAGGCCTAAGTTAATCGGCTCGACCCGGCCTACCCGGCTCGGGCAGCCATTTTTACCCCTGCAGCAGCATGGCGGCCTTGCGGCTTGGCGGTGCAGCTCGGCTATTGGCGCAGCGCATCGGCTCGGCTAAGCAGCTCGGCGGGGCTCAGCAGCTCGTTCCGGCTCGACTCGGCGCTGCCTGTCTCGCTCGGTGTGAGTCGGCCCGGCCCTAATTTTAGTCAATTTTTCTGGGCTGGCTCAGTATGGCCCATTTTAGTTAGACTGTATGTCTATCTTGAATTTACTGGGTTGTTTATTCTCCATTTTTCCTTAATAGGCCGCGTGAGGCCCAACTCCGTTAACCACCGTATCCATCTTGGATTATTATGAAATATATATATATATATTTTATATTATATTTGAATTAATATTTTTTAAAAATAATTAAATTGGATGAAAATTAGATTTTGGTTTTTGACTTAAATATGAATTAAAATTTTGATACATTTATTTTAAAACATATGCTTACATTTTATTTGTTTTCTCAATTCAAAAAACATACCAAAATATTCACTATATATCAACAATAATATAAATTTAAATTAAGATATGATTTATATTTTTTAATAAAATATAGAAGATAAATTTTTTTATTCAAATTTATAAATTTAAATTTATTAAAAAATATGAATTTAATCTTATATAATTTAAATACCAATGATTAAATTGAATATCTTTTAAAAGTAAAAAACTTAAAATTAAAATAGGTAAAAATGTATGGAATGTAGCGAAACTATATATTATTTAAATCGGCTATCAAATTTTTTAAAATTTTATTTTAATTCTTAATATTTCTCGACCTTCCGTCCCTAATCTAAAAAAATAATAATTAATTTCAAAATTCGAATAGCAATTAACTAAGCAGGCTTAACCAAATGACAATAGGACCAAAGTAGTGAGTATGGTCACCCCCGATGAAGCTACCCCGCATGCAACATCGTTTCATTGGTAGGAATTGGCGTAAAAATTTTGTGTGCATTGGTAGGAATTGGCGTAAAAATTTTGTGGTAACAAATACAGGGAAGTGACCATACTTGCAGCCCATTATTATTATAGATGAAAATGGGTCCGGTTCAGCTCGGCCCGAATTGGACTGGGCCTACATATTTAATATAGAATCCGAGCAGGTTCTATCCGGCCTGGCCTATTCCGAATAAACAGGCCGGGTTGGGCCTACATAATTAGGGAGCAAGAGAGTCCATATTTATAATTTTTTTAAACTTTTATTCAAATACTTTTAAAGTTTAACAAAAAGTTGAAAATGGGTCCGGCTCAGCTCAGCCCGAATAGGACTGGGCCTACATATTTAATATAGAATCCGAGCAGGTTCCATCCGGCCCAGCCTATTCCGAATAAACAGGCCGGGTTGGGCCTACATAATTAGGGCCCAAGAGAGTCCATATTTATAAATTTTTTAAACTTTTAGTCAAATACTTTTAATTTTTTTTTTTTTTATAACAAAATTTAAAAATTTTAAATTTTATTTTTAATTTTTTTAAACATAATAGCTTTTTTAATAGCTAATCCTACTGATTTTTAAATATAAAATTTATTAAAACCTAAAAAAAACCACTACGAATTTATTAAAACCTAAAAAAAAAAACACTACGCCAGCATGGGCCCGGCCCGAACCGGTACGGCCCGTTCTAGGATAATGGTCCATATTTTCGGCTCAGCTCGAGTCGATCGGGTCAGACCAGATTCGGCCTGGCCCGGCCCGGCCCAGCCCGCAATCGATAAGTAGTTGTTTGAGTATGGTCACCACAAGTAAGCTCACCCCCATTCACAAAGTTGAACGAGTTGATCAAAAATAATTTTTTTGTGGGTCGTGGGCCTCGTGACCTAAACATTGGCGGTGACAGTTACCGGGAGGTGAGTGTACCTCGCGTGTGTGTGTATATATATATATATATATATATATATATATATATATATATAGCGTAGGGCTACTGTACTCTTATGAGTATAAATCTCTTTATACTCATAACTTTTTCACCATTGTATGAAAAAATGTGCGGTTAGGATGATTGTGGTCCCCCTAAGGTTTACTAGGTTGTTAGAAAAATAGTATAAATCCTATGGACAACTATAATTCTAACCGCACATTTCTTCATCCAAAGGATTAAAACTTATGAGTACATGAAGAATTTACTCATAAGAGTATAGTAGCCGAACCCATATATATATATATATATATATATATATATATAGTCCGGCCGGAATACTATTGATAGAACTAATCAATTAGAGCAAACTGTATAAACTAGATAACCAACGTATCCAAGAACCAAAATTTGATCAGTTAACTTGTTTTACTAGCCTTAGCCTTCTTGGATCGTCCTTGTCTTGATGATTCTTGATCTTCCACGAATCTCCTGATTGCAGAACGGAGCTAGCTTGTTTAACTTGCCTTAGTTTATTGGATCGTTCTTGTCTTGATCTTTCACGAATCTCCTGATTAGGCAAATTGAATCTCCTGATTGCAGATCGGATGCACAAATTGAATTTTCTGATTGCAGATCAGATGTGCAAATCGAATCGAATGCGAAGAGGGTTACCAGAATCCTTCTATGCAGATCGGATACGCAAATCTCGAGGGCTACCTATATCCACTACCAGAGTCCTCTTACCAGAGTCCTCTTCAAGAGGGCTACCAGAGTGAAACCCAGATCGCATGCGCAAATCTCGAGAGCTACCTATATCCACTACCAGAGTCCTCTTCAAGAGGGCTACCAGAGTGAAACCCGGAAAGAACTTATTCCTCTTCAAGAGAGCTACCAAAGTGAAACCCGGAAAGAACGTAGAGAGAGAATAAGAAAAGAAAAAATCTGTTTCTTATCGTATGTTTCATTTCCCGTATAGGAAAAGGGGTTCTATATATAGATTATTAGAATCCTTAGGATATTTTGTTTCTTCTTATCTATCTATGTTTCATTCACCGGATTCTATTTATAGTTTATTAGGATCTTTTTCTCACGTAGAGATAAAAATAATATTGTTTTAAAATATATTTCTTAACCAATAAGAAACATATTCTTATATTTAACCCATAATGATAAATCATATTCTTATCATTAACATATAAGGATAAAACTCAATCTTATTCTTAACGAAAAAGGATAAATTCTAATCCACATTTCATATGAATTGAGTCAAAATAGAACCGACCAATGTGAAGATACCACATGTCAACACTATAAGAACAAATAATATATTATTTGCTTTTTAAAGTTTTGTATATATATATATATATATATATATATATATATATATATATATATATATATATGATTTATTTTAATTTTATAATTTGTTCCTAATTATTGTATAATTTACTTTTGAAACAGTTTTTTTTTTTATTCCAACATGCTCCTGGAGATTTACCGGAGAGATTTTAAAATTTAGAATTTAGGGGTCAGATTTAAAAGGTTAATGCTAGATATACATCCCAAATGGGGTGTACATCTTATACTCACCCCATCTCAGAATGGGGTGAATTCTACTCGTCACATTAATGTGACGAGTGAAGAAATATCCACCTTAGGATGGGATGGGTGTAGGATGTACACCCTATTTGGGGTGTACACCTAGTATTGCTCGATTTAAAAACATTGGTTTATGTTTGAAAGATAGCTGGTTGTTAATAGAATCTCCTACCGGGTTGTAGCAAATCCTCTACCCCTCGTTTGTGCTGAGGTGGCCGGTGGGTCCCACACGTCTTCCCGCCATAAACTCCGCGTTCGTTAATCACGCATTATTATGCGTTTTATAATGTTTGTATGTTATTACGCTCTCTCACGTTACTCTTTCGAATAAAAAAAAAAAACCAAAATAAATTAACAAAAAAAGAAAAGAAAAAAAAAGGGTGGGTGGAAATAAATTATTCAAGAGATTTCTCGCCGGCAAATACCGTGAAAAGAAACTCCACTAAGCCATTTGAATCAATGAAGAAGATTTTTTTATTCTTCCACTCATTACTTCTTATACAATTATTAATCGTATCTAATGCAATGGACTAAAAATTTAATTATTTTATAATTCTTGCTAAACAAAAAAGGGTTAGGTCGTGAGCATATAGCAGTGGAAAACAACAGTTGCAACAAAACGCGGCAAAAAGTTAAAACCTCATTGAAACGACCATTTCCTCTTCTTCTTCTTCTTCTTTTTTGTGAGATATAATACAATCAAACTCAACTAACCAAAATCTACAAACAAAACGCGAGCGATGTACAACGCCGACGCCGAGAAGGGCGGATCAAAAGCGCGTCAGGGACGCGGGTACTACTACGACGCGGGGAGCGGGGGCGGGAGCGAGGCCCGGTCGCCGTTCTACTACGACGCGGCGGCGGCGGCGGCGGCGGCGGCGGAGGAGAGGGGGTGGAGGGCGTGGGCGGTGCCGTTGTTGGCGGTGGCGAACGTCGCGGTGTTCGTGGTGGCCATGTACGTGAACGATTGCCCCGGCCACCCCGGCAACCCTTACGGCTCCTGCTTCGCCCGCTTCCTCCACCGCCTCTCCTTCCAGCCCCTCCGCGAAAACCCCCTCCTCGGACCCTCCTCATCCACGTGAGAAAGATCTTTTTTTTTGTTTTTTCCTCCCTTTTTTCGTTTTTTTTGGTTAATATGATTTGATTCTGTTGTTGCTGTATATATATTGCTCTGTTGTTGTTGTTGTTGTTGCGCTCTCATGGTGGTACCATGATGATAAAGATGCGATTTTTATGCTTCGTTTGGATAGAGAAAATATGATAAGAAAGAGAAAAAAAATTGATCTTTGCGGAAGGTCATTTTCTCTCAGTTTTTCTTCATTTCTCTGGTTCAACTTTTTCAACCCAAAGGAAAGAAAATGATTTTGGGTTTAGAAGGGTTGATTGTAAGGCCTCTCAGTTTTGAGAGAGATTGCGGATTCATCCCCCTCCAATTATTGGGTTAAATTCCAACACTTTGCCTATAATTTTGCTTCTTCTGTAAATGCGTGTAGCACCTCTCAGGTTAATGAGTTCTTATTAATCAACAGGACCAGTCACTATTTCGCTCTTGATCTCTAAATTTTGCTAGTTTATTGACAAGTATGTTTGACTAACGGCTCTAATTCTATGATGTTGGCATGTTAATTACCGGAATATGCAATCTAAACACCAAGTCCTTACCAAATTTACGTTTTCGCAGATTGGAGAAGTTGGGAGCTCTTCAGTGGAGCAGAGTGGTGCATGGACATCAGGGGTGGAGGCTTATAACTTGCATGTGGTTGCACGCGGGTCTTGTTCATATTATTGCTAATATGACATGTCTCATTATCATTGGAATTCGCCTGGAGCGGCAGTTCGGATTTTGTAAGCTTCACTCTATTCTACACTGTTTTAATTTAAAAGCCAAAACTATCTGTATTCTTTGCTTCATTCTGCTTCAATAACTGTTCTGGGGGTTATTTACCTTGTTTGATCATGTAAATTTTCAATGTATATTATATATTACCAGTAACTCATCGAGTATTGCCTTTCACAGTAAGAATTGGGACGATATACCTTCTGTCCGGGTTTGGTGGTAGCGTCCTCTCGTCTCTCTTCATTCAAAACAGCATCTCTGTAGGTGCTTCTGGTGCTTTATTCGGTCTTCTCGGAGCAATGCTGTCGGAGCTTCTCACTAACTGGAGCTTGTACACACACAAGGTTTATTTTTATCTATCTCTCCCTTTCATTTCGAGGCTCATCGGTAAGTTCCTAGAGGCTTATTTTTTCGACTTACTTCTACAGGCAGGAGCTTTAATAACTCTTTTGGCCATGATCGCGATCAACTTGGCCCTCGGATTACTCCCGCATGTAGATAACTTTGCACATATTGGGGGATTCCTCACTGGTTTTCTCTTAGGTTTTGTGCTGCTGCTCGAACCTCAGTTTGCTTGGTTGGAGCGGCACAATCTGCCTCCCGGAAGGAAGGTTCCACCAAGACATAAGGCTTACCAGTTGATTTTATTGGTTGTTGCGCTCACATTAGCCATAGCTGGGTAAGTATGCTCTTATGCTAAGTTTTTTACCAACTGATTGTGTTGGAAAATGTACATCTTATTCTCCTAGATAGCTGCAGTTTGCAAATTCTGGATATTTCCCTTTCACTTCAGGCTCAGTTCATGCTTTGTTACCAACAAATCTCTCTCTCTCTCTCTCTCTCTCTCTCTCTCTCTCTCTCTCTCTCTCTCTCTCTCTCTCTACCTCTATTTCAATCTACTATAATGTGAGAATTAGTCTACATATAACTTGGCTATTTGTATTATGTGGTCTAAGCAGAAGAAAAGCCACTAGTTCTCATATGAAGCACAACTCAATTCTGCATCTTCTGAAAGCTCTTTTTGTGAGACTGCAAGAAGTTTGGATGCATAATTCACTTTGAATAGTTTGGCGAAGATATCTGAACATCTATTGTTTTCTATTTACTGTTTTTTTTTTTTTTTTTTTTTTTTTTTTTTTTTTTTTTTTTTTTTTTTCTCTGTATCTTGGTTGATATATATGCCTTACATGAAACTCATATTTCCTCTTATTATGCAGTTTTACTGTTGGGCTGATAATGCTATTCCGCGGGGCAAACGTGAATGATCATTGCCACTGGTGTCACTACCTGAGCTGCGTGCCTTCGTCGAGGTGGAGCTGTAATAACTGAAGCATTACTCCTGTGTTTCTTCCTTCGGTGGAAGAGGGGAAAAGATAGATATCAGGTGTTTTATAGGGGCATTAAACTTGTATTGATATAGATTGTGTTATAGGGGCATTAAACTTGTATTGATATAGATTGTGTTGTGGTGTGTTCTTAGCAAATGCATTCTTCTGTTTTCTTGTCGATATGTATGTATTGATTCTATGTTTGTGAAAATATTTTTTATTTTTTAATTCTTGGTTCCAAGTTTCTACAAGCTATGAATGCGCATCCTTGGGAAAAAGGAACTGAAATGTATTAAATGGGGAACTAAAACTTCTGTGAGATCCAAAAATCAATAAAATGATTATCTGAAGATAATTTTAGACTATCATCAGATTCTAACAGACAATAGAATATAGGTAAATTGCTAATTCAAGAGCACTCAACACAAAAGTGCAACATTTGGGCTAGTCCAAAAGGTAACAAAGGTGATTCATTGGGAGAAAACACTAGTAGAGAGAAAAGACATAATGGTGGGTAAAAGGGTCATTCTTGCTTTTGAAATAACTTGTCGTTGAATAAGATCTTTGATAGATAAAAAATCTGAAGATTTAGAAGTAGAAAACTGAAACGCCGTAATTATATCAACAGCAGAAACTCCAACTACAGCATGAGGAATAAACTAAATACTCAAAAGCCCAGCTCTAACTATATCACTAGCAGAGGCAGCTAGGCAGCAATAATGTACACATCCTTAATAGAATAACAAGAACAGCAAAGTTATAACAGAAGATACAATTCCTTTGTGTTTTTTTTCCCTTGAAAAACTCTCAGGGAAACAAAACAAGAAGGGAGCCAATTTCTATTACTAAAGTAAGCTTAGTACATCACAAGACCTGCAACTAACCCGACTACTTTGAGGACTAAATATGATTATTGGCTACCGATTTTAAAAAAATAACATGAGACATATAATTAATGTTAGGATCACTTCTTACAAGAATATATATATATATATATGATTGGACAACCTAGTTGAACTTTAGCTGCATCAAGGCTGGATTACTCCAGCCCCTCCCCAAAAAGGAAAACAAAAGGCAATGACACACGCATGCACCCCAAAATAGGAAAACTACTTCAGTCTGAGGCTGAAGGTAACTTCCAAAATGTCTTCGTTGCCACGAGAATTTTCTCACTGCTGCGTGATTCAGGCTCGCCCTCGTGAATTTGGATGGTCCACTGAATTGCATGAGCAATTCGTGCCATCTTATCGATCACTTCTGGTGAATCCCTTATAATAGCTGTACCTTCTGGGCGGAGAATGCGATCCATCTCCACCATGAGATCAACAAGATGACACCTGCAACCACAGGCAGCAGAAATGAGACACTGAAACCCAAAAGGAGAAGTTCCAAATTGCCGCAAAGACAAACTTTTGTGGCTATTTGCTATACTAGTGGTTACAGTCCTCGCAGAAGCCATTTGTAAAGAAATTTATAATAAACAGGTAAGAGAATACGGACATCCAGTTTAATAAGCAGGAACGCAATTGAAAGCAACAATCTGAATTGTCATTGATTAATACTTCAAAATATAATATAATTTTTTTAAAAAAAATGGCTCAACCGAACAATATATGTTAGTTACCCATGCCTAGATACTACTTAATGTACCTGCTATTGCCAGAAGTTGGGTCTCTTATCAAGGAGTTGATTCCTGCTGCATGAATGAGATCATATGTTCGAGGATACGTTGAGAAAGCCTCGCACCTGGCACCATGAAATTAACAAATTTTTCTCATGATATTCTAGATGACATATGAGGAAAGAAGGGAAAAATAGCTCCAAACAAAACCAGTCGACAAGGTCAAAACATTCTTTACAAATCATGGATTTAACATTATAGCCTAAACAAGAGTGACCACACAAAAACACAGAGGAAAAAATAACAAATTAATGAGATGCTGCAGAGTCTTAAATAAATTTAAATGAGGACTGACAAAATATGCAACAGATACATACCAATCATGATAAACTCCAACCAGACCTCTGTCGTAAATAACTCCAAGGGTAAGTGGTTTTCGAGCAGGAACAACATTCATAACCCAGACAGGATCGGAAATAAGAGCTGCGGCAAAGCCTCCGAAAAATGCATTCATGTCCATTACATTTCGGATTTGTGGAGTTCCAAGCTTCACACCAAGAGATTTCTTATAATATGCAACTCGTCTGATCCACCGCCGAGTATCAGCTTCAAACACATCAACTCCATTTTTCATGACTGAGACCCTTGCAGGCGGTGCGGAGAGTCTCTCCGGCCATTTTTCAATCGAGCCAACAGCTATTTCTTCCACAAAGGAGGCTTTGCTTACGCACTTCTTCAACTTGAAGTACCTGAGCGGAAAATTTTAACATATTAGCAAACACAAAAGAGATATTTAGCACAATATAACAAGTCTCTTCGTACTATGGGGCTTTTAAATATATACCTCTGCAAAATCATCTATTTACATACATAACCCCACAAATATGAATTTTTCATACAAATTACTGAAAAGCGTTGTTTCTTACAGGAGTGCCATTATTCTAAGTTGGGGTGTCATTTGATTAGTGCAAGGAACTTAGTTTTGTATTCGAAGAAGTTTTGGAAAAGGGGAAATCATTGCCAAGTATATGAACCACTAAATGATCAACAGTAAAGATCTCAAATAGTATACCAAGCTTCATTTGGGTCGTTATTGTCACTGCATAGATCAAGCCCAAATTCATTTTGGTTAGGAAGACAAGAGGGTCCCGGAGGCTTCTTCCAGATGGCAGTGTTACCATCCACAGTAATCAGTTCATAACACAAAGCACGAGCCACAGCTTGCAGCGCGTTCCATTCCTTGTCCTGATTAACCCATTGCACGGGAGGGCCGGATATAACTAGATGCCCTCCCGGACGAAGTAAACGATCCACTTCGATCAGATAAGTTCCATCTGCAACGCATTCATCATTTAGCTACGAACGAAATACAATAATAATATACACAGTAAATGCAGCACAGGCAACAGCAAAGGAGCAGGAAAAAACTTACTATGAGCGGTAAAAGGAATCAAACATCGCGAACAATGAACTAAGTCGAAGGAGTGTGCTGAAAAAGGAAGCCGCCGTGTGCCCAGCATTGCAACAAATGCAGGAATTCCCCTTTCTAAAGCAAACTGTATTTGTGATTTATGCGAATCCCTCGGCGCAAACGACAGTGTCATGATATTTTCTTTAAGCAGAGATCCCCCAAAACTCGCAACCTTCGACCATTTATCAAATTTCTGAGATTAAAATACAACCATCAAAGGCAGATTAACTGGTGAGACGTAGGTCGCTTACCCCACAACCCATATCAAGAGCTGTCCTGAGCTCACCCCCGTTTATCGGAATAAACTGTCCGAGCTTCGCAATGTATTGTTCCGCTCCGTCCGGGAACATAGTTCCACCACCGGGAAAAGTAAAGTACGAGCCTTCTACCTTCATCCAACCCTGATGACCTTTCCTCTCGGCGATTTTACCGTACGGCATGTTATCATGCCATATCTGCGTGCAAAGTAAGAATAGTTTTTACGTAATTCATTCTTTCCGGACAAGGAAGAACACACAGCGCACGAAAGGGCGAGGCGAGAGAGAACTAATGCAACAAATATACCACGAATGCCGATTTCGAAATTTGCAATAAGAGAATCTATACTAAAGGTGAGTATTAATTCAAAGGTGCCAATTTTCCATCCTAAGATTAGCTGTAATAAAAGAATGCAACTTTGATTGTTGCACTAGATTATAAGATCCAATGCGAAATACAAGGAGAAGCATGGAGCGCGTAGGATACCTTGCGGAGGCTCTGGGGCCAGGGGACGGGGATGCGGTAGCCGAGGGGAGGGGGGACGAGGCAGAACGGGGCGTCGGGAAGCGGGGGGCAGTGTCGCTCGCGGTAGAAGTTCATGTCGCGGCTGAGCAGGCTGTTGCGGCGGGGGTCCTCGCAGGGCATGTAGTCGACCTCGTCGGCGGCGCACGCCTCGATCGCGGCGGCGGAGGCGGAGGAGGGGGGGGATCGGGAGTCGAAGAGGGCGATGACGCGCTCGCGCTGGCGCGGGTCCGAGGGGGATGAGGAGCGGGCAAGGGCGCGGCGGCCGGAGGCGGCGAGGGCGTCGCCGAGGGAGGTGAAGACGAGCACGAAGAACACCAGCACGCCGCCCAAGAAGCACGCGCACACCACGTCCAGCACCGTCCACGCCCGCCCCGCCGCCCCTCCGCCCCGCCGAGGCGGTGGCAGGTTCACGTGTCCCATTCGCTCCTCCTCTGCCGCCGCCTCCGCCGCCGCCGGATCGCGAGATTTAGGGTTTTGAGATCCACTTCAGATCGCGACCATTCGGAGATCGCAGAGAGACAGAGATAGAGAGCGACAGAGAGAGAGAGAGAGCGATCTGATTGGAGTCGGAAGTTAATAACAACAATAATAATAATAATAATAATAATAATAATAATAATAAGATAGGAAAAGAGGGAAGTGGGGAGTGGGAAAGTGAGAAAGGAGACGCAGCGGAGAGCGGTTGTAATAATTTAATGAAGGGGCGATTTACGCTTGTAGCATAGTAGCATTGCTGGTGCTGTAGCTACTGGGAACAGAGGAATTATTATTGCTATTGAAATGAAATTTGTGTTTTTTTTTTTTTTTTTTTTTTTTTTGGGGTGAGGAAATCGGTATTATATTTTTTACTGGATGTGATGTAATTTACTTCTTCTTCTCTAAGAAAAATAATAATAATAATTTACCTCAAATAAAAGGGAAGGTTTTTTAGTTAGTTAGTTACATATATGATCATCTTGAATGTTAGGTATTGACAAATAATGGAATTGTACCTAATCCTTGTTTTATAACTTTATCTACATTGAACATCATTGAGAAGAGCTGTGTTTTACTAAAAGCCCATTTTATAAGCACCCAAATAGAGAATCAAAACTCCCATCTCTTAATCAACATTTTATGTATATGTATATAACAATTATTAGAGTTATTAGCCTCTGTTGTCACGGGGATAAAACTTCTTAGCAATTTTTCGATTCGGGTCGGATTTTTTGTGTCTAAACTTGAGATTATCAACATATCCACACCGCATTTATGCCGCTCCAAAATCAAACAAGGGCCGGGCCCAAAACAAAATCTTAGACGGTCCAGTTGCAGTGGGCTGATTTGATAAGTAGGATATGATATGGGCCGATACTTAACCCAACTACTGAAGCTGCTAAGGGCCGAGGGCTAAGGGCTTGTTGAGTTGAAATGTAGTGTGTTTTAAGTAAGTAAAAATGTATGAAATTTACCTCAACTATCATCCAAAATATAACATTTAAAAATTTTGATCTTTTAATTTATTTGATTTGAATTAATTAGTAACTTTTTAATTCCAAAATTTGAATACTTCGTTTGTCTTTACGGATTTAGTTAGTATATTTATACAATTTATCTAACTTTAAATTTATTAAAGTAATTATATTAAATTTTGTATTCGAATAGCTATTAAATTACTTAAATTAAATAATTTAAAAGATTAGATACTAAAATCAAAATTTTGAAAGATTAGATAGTCGAATCAAAATAATTTATAGTTCATATAAATTTTATATATTTTTATTTATTAATTAACTTTTTTGCTGGCGAAAATATCTATAACTCCTTTTTCTTTTTTCTTCGCATTTTAAATGTAATTTTAGAAAGAAACAAAGGACTAAAAACATTCCGAATTCAAACCGTTGGCGAAATTTTCTGTAAAATTCATTTAAATGTCAAGAAATTTTTTAAAAAAACTATATGCAATTTTAGAAAGAAATAAAGAATCGAAAAGTTTTTAGATTTAAACTGCTGACTTAAATTTCTATAAAATTCATTAACGCTAATATTGTTAAAAAGTAAAATATTTTATAAAAAAACATGCTAATATTGTTAAAAAAAAAATTGAAACAGTCATTATTTTCAAAAATTCGAGCTTTCACATCTCCTGCTCTAGTATCATAAAAAATATTATAAACAAATAATATCTAATATGTTCTTCAAAATTTTAAAACTATCAAACTTATCTATGGATGACGAAATTATTCTTAGAAAAGTATATTTTGATTATTGAGAAATAAATTTAAAAAATTCAAAAAATATTAAAAAATATATAAATAAAAATCCAGTCTATAAAAGAACCATTCAATATTATGAATTAAGCTACCTGTATTTCCAGAAACTTAAAGTGTTTGAAAGAACAGTTTTTTAATATTATATATTTAGGATATGTTATTAAAAGAAACATGAATACTTAGCACCAACCAACCTACTGGATTTGTTATCTAGCCAATAAAGATCCAAACATATATATATATATATATATATATATATATATATATATATATATATATATATATATATATATATATATATATATATATATTGATTAATTAATTTATTGCAGGTTGGAGTTGTTTGGTGCATCTCCCATCAATTTTATCAACATAAAGGCTCTCTTTTCCTTGGAATTATTTCGTTATGATGAAAAAGTGATTCATAAAACGAAAAAAAGAGGTATCTTTAGGTGGAGAAATTAACAAAAGGAAAGGCCACATGAGGTGCAGCAAATTAACACTACAAAAAATTAATATTTAAAAATATATTTTTTTTATTTAATAATATTTAAAAATATTTTAATATAATTATAAATCTAGTCAAATTCTAATATCGTGGAAATTAGAATTTGATTAGATTTGTAATTGAATTCTAATTAGATTGAGATTAATATTTAAATCTGTTGGAGAAAAATTTGTCAAGATTTAAATATTAATTAGAATAAAAATTTATTTAAATTAGGATTTAGATAGTTTTTTTAATGTAAACTATAAATATAGCATATGTACTATTATTTGGGTGGTGGTCACATCTATATGATATGGAGTTAGTGAGGGTAAGAATTTAGCCACACACATATGACATGGATAATGTATTTATGATTTTGGATGCACGTACGAGTGCGTTTAAAGAGAAAAGTAGGTTTATAGAAGATAAGAGAAGGGTGAATACGCGGGTTGAAGCTACTCTATTGTAGAAGAGGAGTTAGTCGGTGTAATTTTTTTCTTGGTTAATGAATCTTATTTTGGCTGTGTTGGTTCTGGTTATATTGAGGGGACGAGTTCATAGTAAAAATTTGATTTTACGTTTTTGCTGCGGAATTCCAACATTAGGCGGTACCAAAGTGAATTGCAGTTGTAGATTCACATAATCTGATACTGGAGCGAGTACCTTATTTCCCAACAATACTTATACCAACGCTTATATCAAGTATCGATAAATTATATTATGACATTTTAAAATATTGAAAAATTAAAAATAATAATAACATTATTATTTAATAAATTAGTTTGATACAATAGAAAATTCACATTCTATGAAAAGTTAGTATTTGCTCTATTATAATGAAGTTTGAAGACGCTTTTCTTAAGCGTCGTCTAATTGAAATTTTCTAGTTAGGGCTTATTTGGATACACAATAAAAAAATTGCTCTATTATAATGAAGTTTGAAGACGCTTTTCTTAAGCGTCGTCTAATTGAAATTTTCTAGTTAGGGCTTATTTGGATACACAATAAATTTTTTTTATAGAGTTAATAAACTGTGGTTTTAGTCTAAGTGAAATAGGGAATCCTGTAATTCTAAAATATTCTATAAAAGTTTTAAAATTTAAAGTGTTTGGATGCATATCACATAATTTCACAAAATTTCTCTCAATTTAATTTTTTTTAAAAAAAATTAATTTTATATTTTAAAATTAAAATTTTCATAATTTCAAATTAAAAGTTAAAAATTTAAAATTGAAAATTTAATATTTAAAATTAAAATTGAAAGTGAAAAATGAAAAATGAAAAATGAAAAATTAAAATTGAAAATTTAAAACTTGAAATTTCAAATCAAAAATTTGAAAATTTTTTTAAAAAATCAAAATTTTAATTTTTAATTTTTAATTTTTAATTTTTATTTTAAAATTAAAAATTATTTTTTTAAAATTAAAAATTATTATTTTAAAATAATAAATTTTAATATTTAAAATTTGAAAATCAATATTATAAAATTTGAAATTTTGAAAATTTGAATTTTAAATTTGAATTTTTTTAATTTGAAATTTAAAATTTAAATCCTAGTTTTAAAATTTAAAATTTAAAATTTAAAATTTAAAAATTAAAATTTAAAATTAAAATTTTTAAATTTATATTTTTAAATTTTAAATTTTAAATTTTATATAAAATTTAAAATTTAAAATTTTGAAATATAAAATTTAAAATTTGTCAAGGTGAGAGAGATAAGGAATGATGAAATTTTTTTTCTTTGATTATAGTGGATTGTTATTTTACTCAGTTTTTTAGAGTATATGTAAACTATACTTTAAAAAATATGCTATTTTATTTGTGTGCCAAATAATTTATAGAATAATATTTCTACGGATATAGTATAGTGTAACTACACTACGTTTTTAAGAATATTCAAACGGGGCTTAATGTTATACAAACATGATTAAAGTAATCATTGTTTTTGGGGCTCGGGATAATGGGTCATACTCTTGAAGTTACAACTGATTAAACAGATCATTATTAATTGCACCTAATTGCTAAGTTGTCATTAATTATCTAACTTACTAATTAGGGATAATTTCATGAATACTCTTCTTGCAATCTAAGAGAGGTAAAGAATTATTAGTTCTCGAAGTTGACTCATGACACTCGTTCGAAATGAACACTCTTAGATTAGTTAGATAAAGAATTATTAGTTTACAAATGCTAATCATACTATGATACAAACTTAATAATTAGTTGTACGACATTCAACGAAATTCATCGAAACAATGCATCAATAATAAAAACGAAAGCAACAAATTAACCAACAAAGAGAGAGCGAGAGAGGAACTGAGAGAGGATCAAGAAGCTTTAGTCCAATTAATACTACTTACTTTAGGAGCTAAATTATTATGTTTTGAAAAATATAAGTTTTTTTTATATTTATAAATTATTTTTTATGATGAAATATTTAATTCCGGGAACAATTTTATTAGATATGACCTATAATATTGAAATTATTTAGAAATGATCGGTTGAAAGTAACTATTTTATAAATAATAATAATAATAAACTTAATTAAATTTCAAATTAGAAGTATCATTCTTTCTCTTAAATTATTTTATGTCACATTGATTATTGTTAAAGAAAATAATCTTCACATACTTACTGCCATATGTGCTTTCATTCACCTTCCATATTCTTCTTAATTATATACCATATTTACCATGTATTCCTTTCCTTTTGGGGTTGATTGATATTTACCATGTAAGTCTTATTCTTGTATTATATAAAGGGTGTAAACCCTCATGAATGACAGGGTGAAAAACCCTCATGAATGATATATTCAATTAAGCCCAATTCTATCTTTTCCTAGTTATTATGGTATCAGAGCCACTATACTCCAATTACTCTATTTTTTAGACGATAGGTTATCTATCCCGATCGATATCATCGATTCCATCCAGCATTGCGCGTTGTCGTTGACGTTGTCACCACCGTACTCAGAGCCTGTCTGCGTGATTGTCATCATTACTGTAGTCGACGTTGCTACTACTGGTTGTGCAGCAGTAATCACGACGGATTCCGATAGTTCTACTGTTCTTGCCACTTCTGCTTCCCCTCGTTATAAGCCTTTTTCCGATGTACATCATGACATGCGATCCTGCTCCTGCTACGGCTCCGGCTTCTGCTTCTCCAGCTCCTGCTACGGCTCCGGCTTCTGCTTCTCCTGCTCCTGCTACGGCTACGGCTTCTGCTCCGCTGGCACCTTCGTCGGCTCCGCTGGCACCGTCTCCTGCTCCGCTGGCACTGTCTCCTGTTCCGCTAGCACCGTCTCCTGCTCCGCTAGCACCGTCTCCTGCTCCGCTGGCACCTTCGCCGGCTCCGCTAGCACCGTCTCCTGCTCCGCTAGCACCGTCTCCTACTCCGCTAGCACCGTCTCCTGCTCCGCTGGCACCGTCTCCTGCTCCGCTGGCACCGTCACCAGTCCCCGCGGCGACTTCGAATTCTCCGTCGCCAGCGCGGAATGCACCGGGAGAGCCGAATGCGCCGGGGAGTCCGGTCGCGCCTTCCCACGGGGGCGGAGGGTTTTCGCCGCCCTCGTCTCCTCCGGCGACTTCGCCGCCTTCGTCTGCTTCCCCTGTTCTGAAAGCATCTGGAATTGAGATTGCATAACCAACCTCCCCCGGCGCCGTCTCCGTTACCCAAACCCCCCGCTACGTCCCCGACCCCGACCCCTCCGTTACCTCCCCCGCCGTCTACTTCCCCATCCCCGTCCGCCTCCGCGTCCCCAGCATCATTATAATCAGAAAATTATTCAACTTCAATATATTCCATCAAAACAACAAGCTGCTGACCTTTTTTATCAAGACACATTCCTTGGAGCGTTTTCGGACTCTGGTATCCAAACTTCAGCTGATTTCCAACAAACCATCTTCAGTTTGAGGGGGGGTGTTAAAGGAAATAATCTTCACATACTTACTGCCATATGTGCTTTCATTCACCTTCCATATTCTTCTTAATTATATACCATATTTACCATGTATTCCTTTCCTTTTGGGGTTGATTGATATTTACCATGTAAGTCTTATTCTTGTATTATATAAAGGGTGTAAACCCTCATGAATGACAGGGTGAAAAACCCTCATGAATGATATATTCAATTAAGCCCAATTCTATCTTTTCCTAGTTATTATGATGGAATATATGGGGAATTATGAGAGACGATGCTGGCCATTCTCAGTTGCTTCAGTAGTTGCATTGTACTTGTGACAAGTCACGCGATGGACGTGAGGCTGGTGCAGTAGGGCTGGATCGTCTCTCATAATTCCCCATATATTCCATCATAATAACTAGGAAAAGATAGAATTGGGCTTAATTGAATATATCATTCATGAGGGTTTTTCACCCTGTCATTCATGAGGGTTTACACCCTTTATATAATACAAGAATAAGACTTACATGGTAAATATCAATCAACCCCAAAAGGAAAGGAATACATGGTAAATATGGTATATAATTAAGAAGAATATGGAAGGTGAATGAAAGCACATATGGCAGTAAGTATGTGAAGATTATTTCCTTTAACAATTATTAAAATAATTATCTTTAAGACTCTTTAATTATTTGATAAATAATAATAAAAAATATTAAAATTTAATTTTTAAATAATTTTAATAATAAAGATTATTTCTATCATAAATATTCTGTCATAAAAAATAATTTACAAACATCAAAACCTTCCTACTTTACTCCTCATTCCAGTATCATCTTTCAAACACTACTTCATTAATAAGTGTAATCATATACTATTATAAAGTCAAATAATTTTTAGCTCATTTATAATGAGAAAATGAAATAAAAATAAAATTATGGAGGCTAAAAGAACAAACTATCAAAGATTTATATTTATTATTAGAATTAATTTTATACAGTTCACTATAAACATATCGAATAATAAATTAATAAAATTTTATTTTTTATATCTATTTTTTAAAATATTTAAGTTATTCATATATTTTAATATATTTATAAAAAATTATATAATAATAATAAAAAATAATAATAATAATAATAATAATAATTATCATTATTATTATTATTTATTTTCGGATAATAAAAGTATGTTTTTGTGTCGGAGATCTAGGAGAAACGTCTCTCTCTCGTACTCATGTCGTATTCCCCGAGGAGCAAGCAAGCCACGTGCTCTTATGTGGATAGGATGATGCCACGTGGTAATACTTGATCATTAGCCTAGAATTATAATAATCATAATAAAGATCTTTTGCCAAATTAAATAATATATATAAATAATTTTTCATTTTTTTAAATCTATCTATGATTCCGTTTTATTTAGATTTTAAAAAAAATAGTTTCTATATAACTGATTTTGATTAAAAAGTTTGATTTTGCTTAAAGGTTGGAGAGCTTCGCAAAATATTTTTATTGCTTATATATATATATATATATATATATATATATATATATATATATATATATATATATATATATATATTATTTTTAATTTTTAATTTTTAAATTTGATTTTTTAAAAAAAATATGATATTTTAATTTAAAATATAAATTTGAAAACTAAAATTTAAAATTTTAATTTCAAATTTGAAAACTCAAAATTTAAAATTTTAATTTGAATTTAAAAATTAAATCTTAAATTAAAAAATTTTAAAATTTGAGTTCAAAATCAGAATCAGATTTCAAAAAATAAGTTTAAGAAATATGTTAATTTGTTTAGGATTCTAAAGTTTAGGATTTAGGGCCTCGAAAGTTAAAAAATTAATTAAAAAAATCAGAATCATATTTTAGAAATGAATTAATTTGTCAAGCACTCTATTAAACCGAAATTTATTTTTCTATTTTAAAATTAATTTTTAAAAATTAAGCCAAATACGAACTACTTTATTATTTTATAGATTATATTCTTAGCATTCGAAAATTTTAAGCATTACGTAAATTTTTTAGTAAAATCATTGAAATAGATAATAGCTAAATTCTAGCCACACAAAGCCTAGAATACTATTTTTTTAATTATATCTATAATATTATAGATGTACAGATAGTATTACTTTTTAATAAATTTATTAAATTATAAATATAAATAAATATAATTATAGAATGACAATTTTAAACGTTTGATATAGAGTCGAAAGTTTAAATAAAAATTTTAACCCGAGGTAAATCATATATCTTAATAAATTATTTTAAAATAATTAGGTATTAAAATGTACAAAATTTATATGAATTAACTATAAATCATTTTGAGTTTACTATCAAACCTTTTAAAATTTTAATTTTACTATCCAATCTATCTGTTTGTTTAATTTGAGTCAATCGGTGACTTTTTGACTACAAAATTGAATATATAGTATATTTTTAGAGAAATATTCTATATTTTTCTAAATAAATAATAAAAATATTCTTAATTGATGATCGACAAAAGATAAAAAAGTAATTTTACTTATTATTAGGTTAACAAGTAATTTTTATGCATTTTCGTAATTAAACATCACAAAATAAAAAATATATATATATATATATATATTAATTAAAATACCTTCTACTAATTTAGTCATTAATTTTAAAAAATTTAGAATTATAATTTAGGCATTAATTTAAAGAGTTTAATTTAAAAAATTTTAAAATTATAATTTAGGCATTAATTTAAAAAGATTTAGAATTACAATTTTTCATTAATTTAAAGAGTTTAATTTAAAAAATTTTAGAATTATAATTTAGGCATTAATTTAAAAAGTTTAAAATTATAATTTATGCATTAATTTAAAGAGTTTAAATTAAAAAAATTTAGAATTAAAATTTAGGCATCAATTTTAAAAGTTTAAATAAAAAAAAAAAAATTAGAATTACAATTTAGGCATTAATTTAAAAAATTTAATTTAAAGAGTTTTAGAATGACAATTTAGGCATTAATTTAAAGAGTTTAATTTTAAAAAAAAAATTAGAATTATAATTTACGTATTAATTTAAAGAGTTTAAATTAAAAAATTTTAGAATTACAATTTAGGCATTAATTTAAAAAGTTTAGAATTACAATTTAGGCATTAATTTAAATAGTTTAATTTAAAGAATTTTAGAATGACAATTTAGGCATTAATTTAAAAAGTTTAATTTAAAAAAATTTAGAATTACAATTTAGACATTAATTTAAAGAGTTTAATTTAAAGAGTTTTAGAATGACAATTTAGGCATTAATTTAAAGAGTTTAATTTAAAAATTTTTAGAATTACAATTTAGATATTAATTTGAAGAATTTTAGAATTAAAATTTAGTCATTAATTTAAAGAGTTTAATTTTAAAAAAATAGAATTACAAATTAGACATTAATTTAAAGAGTTTTAGAATTATAATTTAGATATTAATTTAAAAAAGTTTAGAATTACAATTTAGGCATTAATTTAAAAAGTTTAATTTAAAGAGATTTAGAATTACAATTTGGCATTAATTTAAAGAGTTTAATTAAAAAAAAAGTTAGAATTACAGTTTAGACATTAATTTAAATAGTTTAATTTAAAGAATTTTAGAATTACAATTTAGGCATTAATTTAAAGAGTTTAAATTAAAAAAATTTAGAATTACAATTTAGACATTAATTTAAAGAGTTTTAGAATTACAATTTAGGCATTAATTTAAAAAGTTTAATTTAAAGAGTTTTAGAATGACAATTTAGGCATTAATTTAAAAAGTTTAATTTAATTTTTTTTAAAATTACAATTTAGACATTAATTTGAAAAGTTTAATTTAAAGAGCTATAGAATGACAATTTAGGCATTAATTTAAAGAGTTTAATTTAAAAAATTTTAAAATTACAATTTAGGCATTAATTTAAAGAGTTTAATTTAAAAAAATTTAGAATTACAATTTATGCATTAATTTAAAGAGTTTAAATTAAAAAAATTTAGAATTACAATTTAAGCATTAATTTAAAAAATTTAATTTAAAGACTTTTAGAATGACAATTTAGGTATTAATTTAAAAAGTTTAATTTGCAAAAAAATAGAATTACAATTTATGCATTAATTTAAAGAGTTTAGAATTAAACTTTAGTCATTAATTTAAAGAATTTAATTTAAAAAAAAAATTAGAATTATAATTTAGGCATTAATTTAAAGAGATTTAGAATTACAATTTAAGCATTAATTTAAAAAGTTTTAGAATTACAATTTAGGCATTAACTTAAAGAGTTTAATTTAAAGAGATTTAGAATTACAATTTGGCATTAATTTAAAGAGTTTAATTTAAAAAAAATTAGAATTATAATTTAGGCATTAATTTAAAATGTTCAATTTAAAGAATTTTAGAATTACAATTTAGACATTAATTTAAAGAGTTTAAATTAAAAAAAATTAGAATTACAATTTAGGCATTAATTTAAAAAGTTTTAAAATTACAATTTAGGCATTAATTTGAAAAGTTTATTTTAAAGAGTTTTAAAATGACAATTTAGGAATTAATTTAAAGAGTTTAATTTTTTTAAAAAATTACAATTATAATTTAGGTATTAATTTAAAGAGTTTTAGAATTACAATTTAATCATTAATTTAAAAATTTTAATTTAAAAAAATTTATAATTACAATTTCGGCATTAATTTAAAGTGTTTTAGAATTATAATTTAGGCATTAATTTAAGGAGTTTTAAAATTACAATTTAGGCATTAAGTTAAAGCGTTTAATTTGTTTAAAAAAATTTAAAATTTCTTTAATTTAAACATTAATTTTGTATTACATTTTTAAAAAATTTCAATGTGCTTAAATATTTGATTTAATAGAAATATATAGTATAATTCAAATTTATTTTTAGAATAGAATTGTACGGGCTAAGTTAAATCAAATTTAAATAGTAAAATTTGATCTTTTAAAATAATAAGATCATATATTATAATTTAAAATATAAATTGATAATAAAAATTAATAGATTCCTAAATTCTATTTTCTAAAAATAATTTTGTAAAATTAAAATTATTTACAATATATTAAATAAAGATAATTAAAATATTACTATTTAAGACGATAACTAAATTGGAATATTTAAAATTTATAATCTTTCCAAAAATAAAAAGTCTCACTAAATTCAAATTTTTAAAATTTATAATATTTACAAAAATAAAAATTTTCAAAATAGAGATAAAATTACTTAATTATCCTTGAATCAAAAGACCAAAATAACTTTGTTTTGGGGTACCTGGTAACCGGTATCTCCCTCAAAGTGACATGCTATTGTAGATCACAGCTTAAAAATAATCAAATCTGAGCCGTTGAACAGATATGAATAGACGGTAATTTTTTTTAAAAAAAAATACAAAAGTATGGCTCATTATTTTATAGATTTAATTACTACACTATGTAAATTTCGTAATAATAAATTTTAAGTTAAAATATTATCGAATTGAATTGCCCAAACCAAATAAATTATAAGTTTAGATTGTAAAATCAAAAATTAAAAAGATTGGATAGATAATTTAAAATATTTTATAATTTAGATAAATTATATACGTTTTTATCAAAATTATAATGGACACTTTTCTGCAAAGTTGTGCTTGAAACTTAAGTCCTTTGTTACTTACACTTGAAACAATTAATTCATCAAAATTTTTAGGTCGATATTTTTTAATACTAAAACTAAAAAGCAAAGACTTAGGAAAAAAAAAAAAAAACTATAGATAAAAATAAAACTAATATATAACAACGGATTTCTCAATAAAGTATTATGGAGAAACTCTCCACTAATTATTATTATTATTATTATTATTTTTAAGAAAGGAACCCACAAAGGGATAAAAATTTATAAAGAAAAGCATCATGTAGTAGATAAGAATTAAGAAAAAAAAAAAAAAAAAAAAAAAAAAAAAGACGCCAAATTGTGGCTGGGGAACGGGATTTGTCGAGTCACTGTGGGCACATGAAGATTCTTCAATTTGGACGCTCTTAGATCTCGTTCTCCCCCCCCAAGCAAATAATTAAAAAAAAAAAAAAAAAAAAAAAAAACGTAACATCACGTGGACTTTTCCCAACGGAACCGGGATACGCCATTCAATGCCTCCAGAATCCTTACAAAAAGCTTTTAGCATCTTGCACAGATTCACCTCTCTCTAACGTATATTATATATCATGAGTTTTTTTTTAAATTTTTAAGGGGCATTGGTAAAATAAATCGGTTTAAAAATAACTTAATTTTACTGTCATTGTTTACAACGGAGAAATATTATAACCCGATGAAGCAAAACGAGCATCCTCAAAATTTTTTTTAAAAAAATATAAACTAATAAGATTGAATATTATGATGAAAAGCTTATAATAATAATCAAGAATGAAAAATAAAGCTTAGCAATTTGGTTCTTAGTAGACGTCACCAAAGTTTCAAATTTAAAATCAAAATAATAATAAAAAAAAAAAGAGCGGCAGTAGCTAGGCAGGTCACTGTATTATATTTATTCATGTACGGAGTAGTTGTTTCTAAGTCAGGAGACAAAAGTCAAGATTAGGCCAACTAACCCATCTATCATAGAAATTAAGAAGATATGATGATGATGATAAAAAAAAAAAAAAAAAAGAAAATGATTTGTACAAAGCAAGCCAACAGAGTATACATTAACAATAATGTTTTACAGGAAGCAGGGAATGGAAAACAGGTACTGATATTAATTAATTATAACAAAACACACAATTTACGATCTCTAATTAACCACGAGAAGCAACGATCAATTTCCTAATTAACCAGTCCGACAGATGTCGGGGATCTTTGAACAATTTTAATATCTAATCGGCATCCCTAATCTATCCAACCGGCCCGAGCCCGGGTACGCCTTGTTGGCGAACTTGACGTGCAGCGACTTGTGCGGCACCGACGCTGCAGAATCGTGCTGTCCAGAACCATAAGCCGAACCGGAACCTGAAACCTGACCCTTCTTGATCAATCCCGTCTTCTCGTAGCACTCCGGCCTCTGCTTCGGCGCGCTCTGCGACCGCGCCTTCGCCTTCGAGGACTCCGTATTCGCCATGTAGTTCGGGTAGTCCAAGTAGCTCCCGTAGTAGCCCTTGGACGGCGTGAACGGCCCCCCGCGCCCCTGCTGCGAGGTGGCCGAGTAGAACTGCGGGCATTCGCCGAATTCCTCAAGGCCGGCGGCCGGGAACCGTAGGGAGCTAAGCGGCTGTATCACTTCACCCGCGGACGGGCTCGGGATCGACAACTGGGCGGTCGTCGAGTCTGAGTCCGCGGCAGTGGTGAAGCCGCGGCTCTTCTTAGAGTTGTCAGTGAATTGTGGTTTTCCGGGATCGACTTCGAGGATCTTAGCATTCTTTTCGTCGTCCGTTGTTGTACTCAGACTGGATTTAGTAGCAGGTTCATGGATGTTCCAATACCTATCCTCCATCCAGCGGTCCAACCAGTTCCAACCGGAAGAGTGTGATGAAGTGTTCTGATCTATGGCCTCCGTGTCCGTGGTAAGGGACTTGCGTGGACAAAAAAAAAGAAGATAGATTTGGGTTGTGACATTCGAATTATATTTAAGTGTTTGGGGAATTTGAGTAGGAACTGTACTGTACCTTGAGAGAGCCGAATCGATCGGATTTGGGCATATTTGTTCGAATATTGTGGTCACGTTTCTCTGGTGTCGGATGGCCCTGGAATTATATCAAACGGGTTATCATTTTCGAAAAAGAAAATAATACATATAGAATGTACTATTTTTAATTCTAATCTTTTAATTTTTAATTTGTTTGATTTGTGTCGGTCGTGTACCGAACGGGCGCGAGGGCCGCGGCTCTGCGCCTGCGTGTGCAGGGCGCGGCAAGCGCGAGCACGGGCCTGGACTCGAACCAGCGCGTGCATGCACCGTAGCGTCTCCGCCGCTTGTTTCCTCACGATGTTGCCTCTCACCAGAGCCTGAAGCTTCACTAATCCTCTCAGCGCCCTCAGCGCCTTCCTCGCCTTCCACAGCCGCACCATTAAATCACCCAAACACAATGAAAAAGCGCGTTAATTAGCAATAAGTTTAACTACGTACGTTTTGTGTGAGCAAACAAAAGCAATTACTTTACAAGAATTTTAAAAAAGAAAAAGACATTTACGTCCATATCTCTGAGTTCCAATATAGTAGCCATTACTACTGCCACAAGCTGCTGGTAAATGCAGGGGTGAATACGATGGACCACCATCTATTATACCAAAACCGTCTAACATAAATAAAAAGTAACCAATGGGTTTTTTTTTTTCCTCCTCTATCAAATAAATCCATAGATAAAAAATTTTAAAAAATAAAAATTAAAAGTAAAAATGGTAAAAGGAATGGTTGTAGGGACCATTGTAGGGTTTGAGCGAGATGGTAGTGGTATGATGGTATAAGACGAGGTGACAGGATCATGAGAATCACGCCATCCAGCTCACGCACCCCATTCCAACAATTTAATGACGCAGAAAAATAAATTAATTAATTAATTAATTTAGCACCAAATAAATTAAGAAATTCCTATCTTAAAAAGACGTGATCTCGGGTTTCCGCGTGAATTTATACTTTATAAATTAGATTAAAGTGTATCCAAAATATATATATATATATATATATATATATATATATATATATATATATATATATATATATATATATATATATTTAAAAAAAAAAGCAAAAGACAAAGACAAACGAAAACCAACGAGCAAGAAAGAAAGAGAGAAAAGGGGAGAGAGGAATGCGACGAACCAAATAGCCGCGAAACGCGGCCTGAATCCTAAGCGCCGCACACTCCCGCCTACGGGGACCTCCGCCGTGGCGGCGGAGCTCCCCGGAAAAGCAGCTGCTACCGCCGCTGGTCAGCTTCACCACCGCCGCCGCCGCCTGCGCCGCCGCCACCGCCGCCTCAGCCACCGCCGCCGTCGCCGCCGCCACCGCGATCGCCCTCTTACTCTCCTCTGCCTCATTATCATCGTCGCCCCCCGCTCCGTACCCAACCCCCTCCGCCGCTGCTCTCTCCGCGCGCGTCCTCGGCGGCGGCGGCGGCGGGGGTCGCCGCACGTCGACGTGGGTCTCGCGGAACGATTTCCCGAGGCCCCACCTCCTCCTCTCCTCTTCCTCCTCCTCCCGTGCCCTCGCCTTCGCCTTCGCCTCGGCATCCGACCTTTTCCCTCCAAAAATGCGGCGGAGCCACCGCGCCGCGCGCCCCATTTCACCCCCCCGCGCCCGCCCCCCCCCCCCACAACTCCCCCCGCCCTTCTCCCCTTCTCCCCTCCCCCCTCTCTCTCTCTCTCTCTCTCTCTCTCTCTCTCTCTCTCAACGCGGCTCCTTCGCCCCCGCTAAAACCCCCATTCGCATTCGCTAAATAATAAGTTGGGAATCGCATTATATAGGACCCAACAAAAAAAAAAAGAAAAAAGAAAAAAGAAAAAAGAAAAGAGAAAAAAAAAAGCGGGAGATTAGCCCAAAAATAATAATAATAATAATAATAATTGTTTCACATATAGAGACAGGGTGAAGGATTGTTCCATGATTTATAAAAAGTTAATTTTATACATATTTATTTAAACATATTAAATAGTAAATATAATTTTATAAAATTTAATTTTTATATATATTTTTTAAAAATTATATATATTGCTATCCACATTATTTATTTTAAAAAATATAGTTAATAATATATTAAATAAGATAAAATTATTTTTTTATTTTTTTAAATATTATAGTTAATTATAAATATATTTTTTAACCGCTGAGATTTTTAAAAAAATATATTTATAATGATAAAATTGATATTTTATTTATATTTTATTAAAAAAATAAAATTTTTAAATAAATAAATATAAAAAAATTAAATTTTATAGGAACATATTTAGTATTATATATTTACAGAAATCTATATAAAATTAATTTATTTATACATTATATTATTAAAGAAAAAATTAAGTCTCCAATCAAAAAGGAACTATAATTATATAATAATAAAAATGCTATACGCATATAAAGTTTACATATTTTGTAATTATAAAATTTAAATAATTTTTAGCAAAAAAATATTCATAAGATTAAAAAGTAAAATAAAGCTATAGAAAATAGTGTAAGATCGATCTACATTTAAAGTCAAGCACATCTAGCATTTACGAGCTTAACTAGAAAATATTAATATTTTGATGGGAATGCAAGATTACAATATATATTTTATTGTAAATATAATACTGTTCTTTATTTTAATTTTATTTGAATATTGAAGTAAAATATTTAATCTATACCTCTATATTATTCCTCTTATCTTACTGCCACGTGGCAAAATATTAGAGATTAGAGAGGTTCAAATTTTTTTTTCATTTATTAGCATTACACTCTTTCCTTCATCCCAATTTCCAATTAATTAAATCCCACTCTTTCCTTCATCCCAATTTTCAAATAATTAAATCCTCAACCTTCATCCCAATTTTCAAATAATTAAATCCTCAACAATTACCTTAATTAGCTCCAATTAATTAATTATTATCCTATTAAATTCTCAACAATTACGTTAATTAGCTCTAATTTCTAATTAATTATTACCCCATGTATACAGCACTCTTTCCTTCATCCCTCTTTCCAATCAGCACTCTTCCTTCATCCTAATTTTCAATTAATTAAATTAATTAGCTCCAATTAGCTCCAATTAATTATTACCTCATTAAATTCTCAACAATTACGTTAATTAGCTCCAATTAATTATTACCCCATGTCCATTGCAACTTCACACGGTTAATTAGCCCATGTATGCCATAATTCCAATTAATTATCTGTTCTTCCTTTCAATTGTTGCAACATTTCATCTTCCTTCCCCATCCATTATTGCAACATTTCATCTTTTCCTTTCGGCTTCCTCTCTCATCCGGTATATTTACTTCCACTTTCATATATATATATATATATATATATATATATATATATATATATATATATATATATATATATGCATTTTCCTTTTGTTTCGAGAATTTTTTCAATTTGAGTGTTGAATCGAGAGTTTTGGTAGTTGGTTTTGGGCTATGTTGGGGTGATCTTGGTGGAGTTTTTTACGCCCTGTTGCTGACATTGCCCGACCCTAGAACGTAGGAGCGTGGTGACTCGAGAGGTAAAAATCGCCACCCTTTTTTTTGATTCTTTGTGAGCGATTCTTTACGTTTTTTTTTTTTTCTTTATTTTATTTTTTTGCCTCAGGAATCTATATCAAATTTTTCTATTTGGTGTTGCTGTAAGACCTAATGCAACCTTTTTTACCTAATATTTTATTTTATTAATTATTATATACGTAATTTAATTTTTTACTAATTTTATTTTATTTTTTTGCAGAAATCTGTCGGTGATTTATTACAATGATTTATCTTTTATATGCTGGTGCACTTCTCCGATTCTCCGGTAAGCCGTAATTCAACACACCTATATTTTATGTGGTATAAAAATTTTGGAACATTTGATTTGATGTTATTTTAGTTATAATTTTAAAATTTTCTAAAAATATTTTTAAAATTTATTATTGAAAGTAAACAAACATATAATCTAAAACATAAATTTGGCGTGCATGTTTCGACAGCTTACGTTTGACTATATAGATGACATCGACCATAAACGTTGGCATAAAATATCTACAAGTGGAACAATCAAAACAGATTGTTTGACTTTATTGATGGCATCGACACTTAATGTTCGCATCAAATATCTACAAGTGGAACAATCAAAACAGCGTAAGAAAAGTTATCTAATATAATTTTTTTTTTTTTTTTTTTTTTTACATAGTACTTTATATTTTTAGCACTCAAAAAATTAATTATTTATAAGCTTTTGTATGTAACATGAGAAGTTATAAGTACAACTTGGATGAAGCCATGAAGCAATCAAAAGGCAAAAAAAAAAAAAGTGATTAGGTAATTGTTGTATTACATTTTTTTAATTTTTTTGTTCATGCATTTATAAATTAAATTAAATAACTTAGCATTTGCATCTATGCTTTTTTCTTTAAACAATACCTTATATCTTTTACTTAAAAAACTTATTATTTATCATCTTTTTGTATGTAACATTAGAAGTTCTAAGACCGAAATTCTAAGACCAATTTGGATGAAGTCGCAAAGCAATCAATAGGCAAAAAAAGATTGCTTAGATAATTATTGTATTAAAATTTTAAAATTCTTTTGTTCCTACATTTTAAAATAAAATAAAATAACTTGCATTTACTCTCTTTTATTTGTAGTTACGTTGAGAGTTTTGAAACCGATGAAGAAAAGAAATGGAAATTGTCAAAACAAAAAGAAGAAGAGAAATGAAGATTGTTAAAGTAAAGATATTATAAGAATTATTTGCTATAGCTTTCGAATAATATGTGTGATATACTTACCATATTTTAATTTTGTGTGTTATTTTCATATTTTACTCCTACAAAGTACGTAATATATGTAACTACAGTATTGGTAGTGACTTACAAAATCAAAATACATACTTTTTCGTGTTATTATAGTGTCAAAAATTATTCATATTTTTATTTTAATAATATCTGCCCGCTGCATCGCGCGGGTACTACACTAGTAATAATTTATTCAGCATATTTTTTTTTATGACTAGAAATTAACAATCTAACTCTTATTTTATATTAATTTTTAGTATTTATAATTTGATAGAACAATATTATTATTTTTCTATAAAATAATTTATCTCATTTAAAAAAATAAATTTAAAAGGTAATCGCAATTAATTAGTTGTGTGCTTTAATAATATTAATAATAAGAGCAATGCTACTTGTACACCCTCAAGTGGGGTGTACATCCTACACCCACCCATCCAAGGGTGGGAATTAACTTACCGGTCACTTCGAAGTGATCGGTAAAATTCACCCATCCTTAGATGGGTGGGTGTAGGATGTACACCCCACTTGGGGGTGTACAAGTAGCATTTTCCTAATGAGCAATGCTACTTGTACACCCCCAAATGGGGTGTACATCCTACACCCACCCATCTAAGGGTGGGGACTAACTTACCGGTCACTTCGAAGTGACCGGTAAAATTCACCCACCCTTGGATGGGTGGGTGTAGGATGTACACCCCACTTGGGGGTGTACAAGTAGCATTTTCCTTTCCTAATAATAATAAGTAATTAGTAATGGATGCGTTATAGTACAGCAGCAAGCCTAGAGCTAGAGCTACAATCATTCTCGTGCTAAATTCCGATTTTGCCCTCGCATGTTTCTAGAAATAACAGGAATGTTTGTCCCAGGAATGCAGAATTCTTCAGCAAATCCTTCTCAGCATCCCTCTGCAGCGTGCAGTGTCTGAATAGTCGATTCCATGCACCGCAGTCCATAAACCGGGATCCCCAAAAACACTAAATTTAATTTTGAGGCTCCTGCAAAATTCTAACAATTTATGATACCTTATTTTTTTATTTTTTAGTTTAAATTTGTAATTTTTTTTTAATACATGTAATATAATTATTTTAATTTATATATATATATAGAGAGAGAGAGAGAGAGAGAGAGAGTGTGTGTGTGTGTGTGTGAGAGAGAGAGAAGATTTAGGCTCAAATACAATTGGTAGCGGTTCGTTGTCATCCATTTATTTTTTATTACAAAGTTTTATGACAAAGTTTTTAATAATAAAATAAAGAAGAAGAAAAAAAAAAAATCGAACATAAAAAAATTGACACATCAACATATGTATTAAAAATTAATATAAAATTAATAAATAATTGTAAACCTTCAATAAATGTTAAGGTTATTATTATTTTTTTCTTTTAATGTTCACAGGTCATGGGGAGGCTTTATCAGAATAAAAGGTTAAAATAGCAGGGTTTGTAATACTGACGCATTAATATTGGATAACAGGATAAGGGCAAATCGTTTCGTTTTGCATCAACAAAAGTTTAGACGTTTTTTTTTTTTATATAAGAAAAAAAAATTGTGCATAAATTTTCTGGTAGATGAGTTCTGTTTTTTTTTTTTTTTTTTTTCCTTAATTTTTATTTTTGCTGGCTGACTTGGAATAATATACACATATATATTTTGTGTATATTCTAATTTGATACTGTAAATATAATTTACACATATATATTTTGTAAGATCTTATTTTTTAACCTAAAATTTAAGAAAAGTGTTTATTTGGCGACTATACCATATAAAATATATTATTACAACGCAATTGCAAGTCACATGAGTTAATGATCATGAACACTACAAAAAAATATTTAATATAAGAATATTTTTTAGATTACGTTTGAAATAAACATCTTCAAATATTTCTACAATATAGGTAATACCAACGCTTTAAAAAACATCGTCATATAAATTTTTTTATTATATTAAGTTAAATTATTAAATAATAAATTTTATTATTATTTTAAATTTTTTAATACTCTAAAACGTCAAATTTTAAAAAAATTTAATACTTTAAAGAATCAAAATATATTTTACAGATGCTTGGCATAAGCATCATCTTCATTTGCCAACGTTTTAACTGATATTTTTAAATGCGGTCCTAAATTATATTAAAATGCTTTTAAACATCATTAAGTATACAAATAAGTGTTCTTAAATATTAACTTTTTTGTAGTAAAAATAGTTAAATTAAGACAATATAACAACTTACATTACAATAAATATCCCAAAAAAATAATTTTATATTTTTATATAATATAAATATATTTAAATAAATATTTTGTTTGTTCAGCATAATAAAAAGTCTTATTATGAACTTAGCACAAGCATTAATGCAAAGATTGGAGTTGTATGCCCTACTTATTAAGAAATATTAAAATAACTATTTATCTTTAAAACTTAATATGTCAAAAAACAATATTTTTACTTTATATTTTATAAATTTAATTTTTTTAAAATTTTTTGATATAATGTTAAATAATTTGACAATATCCTCTATCTTTAGATATTTTTTTTTAGAGAAATGTAACATTTTATCCCATTTGCTTTTTTTTTTAATAAAAAAATGTATAGGATTTATGCTAATTATGAATTATTTTGACTTGGCTATTGAACATTTCTAAGTTTTGATTTTATTATTTAACCATTTAATATATTTTATTTAATTTAGTCAATAATATTTTGATTTTGAAATTTGAATGTGTCTTTTATCTTTACAGATTTAATTAGTATATTTCATACAATTTTTAGAATTATAAATTTATTAAAATAAGTAATTAATTTATATTTGAAAGTCAAAGCATCGATTCAAATAAAATAAATTGAATGGTTAAATAGTAAAATTAAAATTTTAAAATCATTACAGGGTGCTACCCACTTTGATTATTTTTAAAAAATTAAATATATATATTATTCAATATATTTATAAGAAGTTATATAATATTAATCCTTGTTGATATTATTGATATGATGTCTTCAACCAATCAAATTTCGCCTCTACATTTTATCTATCCAATCACAAATTTTAAAATTTATTTTTATTTTATTATTTTTAAAACAATAAAATATAATTGGGATATATAAATAATGTGATATGCCTGCTATACAAAAAAAAAAAAAAAAATTCTTCCAATATAACGGTTGTGTGGAAGAATCATACCATCAATATCAACCAATTATATTTATTTTTTAAGAAAATACAATAAAAATATTATTTAAAAATATATAATAAAATAATAATAATTGATTTGAGAAATCACATCATTTAACTGCTACAATTTTAGAATATTTCGTGGCATGTACAATCGGACATGTATGTGTTAGCTTCAGTGACCCGACGTGGCACGAAGATCCTGTACATGTACGGGTTCGAAGCCCCTTTCACTCCAAAACCAAAAGTGCGTGCGTCCCGATCGTGACCCATTATTGCAGCGTAAACAAGTTTGGGGCCCGTGATCACGTTCTCTCGTCTGAGAAAATGATTTCAGAATTACGTTTCATTTAGATATAAATAAAAAAAATTAATTTCATACAGTTTTATATATAAATATATCAAATAATAAATATATTTTTATAAAATTTAATTTTATATATTTATTTTTAAAAATTTTTAAGTTATTTATTTATTTATTTATTTATTTATTTATTTATTTATCTTTTTAGATATCATACTTATATATTTTTTAACAGTTAATTTTTTTGAAGTGACATATTTATAAGAACAAAATTAATATTTTATTTATATTCTGTTAAAAAATAAACAGTAAATTAATTGTAATAAATCAGAAATATATATATATATATATATATATATATATATATATATATATATATATATATATATATATATATATATATATATGAACAATTTGGATAAATATAAAAAGTTAAATTTTGTAGGGATATATCTGCTATTCGATATGTTTATATATAATTGTTTGAAATTAATCCTAATAAAAATTATTTATTTTTGATATATATATATATATATATATATATATAGAGAGAGAGAGAGAGAGAGAGAGAGAGAGAGAGAGAGTTGGGCTGGAATGCTATTGATAGCACCAACCCAACTTTGCCACCCATTTTGTAGCCCTTGGATCGCGTCGAGATTCGTGCAGTCTTTTTAATGAAAAAAAGAAAAAAGAAAAAGTAAAAAGTAAAAATTTTTTCTTTTTAATTAAAGGACCTGCACGAATCTCAACGCGATCCAAAGGCTACAAAATGGGTGGCAAAGTTGGGCTGGTGCTATCAATAGCATTCCAGCACAACTCTCTCTCTCTCTCTCTCTATATATATAATTTTTAAAATAAATAAAAAATATTAATTTTTATTTGGATGAAAATTGGATTGCTTTCGATAACAGATAACATTAAAATAGTAAAAATAAAAATAATTATAATTTAATAGAATAATATTTTTATTTAATTAATTAATATAAAAATATTAATTAAATAATAATTTAATTTATTTAATTAATTATTGCTAGATAATTATAAATATTAATTAATAAAATAATTAATAAACAAGGAGTATTATTAATTAATAATTTAATTAACTATAAATAATTGAATAAATCAATAAATCAATTAATTAATTATTTAATAGTTAAATAATTAATTAATAAAATAATTATATTTATTAAAGAGTTAATATAATAATTAAAATTATATTTACTTTAATTAAACTTATTCTCAAATAGAAAAACGTTTGTTTCAGACGAAATGATAGAACAGTAGTTCGAGACTTATATCGGTAGTTTCAGATTTATACTAAATTGTTCGAAAAAAAAAAAAAACTATTTAATTTCCACACATAACCAAATAAATTTGAAGAATAAATTTGAAATATGACCTTATTTCAAATCTTAATTTTCAACTAAATGATGCGTTAATATACTAAGCCCGTACTCTCACGTGAACCGTATACTAACATTATTAAAAAGGGTGTGGTTCACTAATATTTTTGGGCCATGCAAATTTAGAGGTCTCCATTTGTACTGGGCCATGATTTTTTTCTTAACGCAGATTTTTATTTTATTTTATTTTATTTATTTTTATGTTTTGATTTGAACGATTTAATATGAGGTGGACAGCATGCCAACACACAAAACTGAATTAAATTTCACTCTCGCTAAGGCATAAAGTGGTGAAAATAAAAGTGAAATTTGGATAATTAATGTTTTCTCTATTTTTTTTTTTTATTCTTCCATTGAAGAAATACAAGTCCATGTGGTAGTGAAGTACGGTTATACTACATGCACTAGAAAGGACTACATGCACTAGAAAGGAGTTGATTTGTCCGTGTTGCTGGTTCAATACGTAACTATGATCTGATTTGCCAAACAATTCGGTGATTTTATACTGCATGGTCTAAATAATACTATACGTATATTTAAAAGTGAATGTAAATCTTAATTATATATTATTCATTGATAATTAATTTTATAATATTAGTCTTGTTATGATCCTATAATTTTAACACTACAAATTCAAAAGAATTGTTTTAATCCTTTGAGCATATTTGGCTCAAAATAAAAATCAAAATCAGAAATAGGAATGAGAATGGACCATAATTGAAACGGAATGATAAAAGCTTTAATTTGTTTGGTCGGCAAGAAGAACCAGAATCAGAATCACGTTCAAATTAAAATTCAAAAAGATTAAATATTAATTGAAATTTAAGTTTATTATTCAAATTCGTAATCACAATTTGAATTCACAATTTAAACTTAAAATTTAATTTTATAATTCATATTTAAACACAAAGTCAAAGTTTAAATTTAGAGCTAAAATTCAAATATCAAACTTATATTAGCTAGAATTTAAACTTGAACTTAAGAAATTAATTAGAACTAAATTTTGAATTCATAATTCAATTTTAAATATAAAGTTATAATTTAAAATTGAATATAGATTAATATTTGAATGTAAATAATTATACTGAAAAATAATTCTTTTCTGAAAGTTTATCCCCCTCTTTCATGAGATCGAGGAATCACTTTAGAGAGATTCGATTTTCTTTGGAATGAAAATTGAAATACCAATTTCTGAATCCAAACACACATTTTTGATTCTCATTTTAAATCTCAAATTCTTTAAACCAAATATATATGTACCCTTAAATTAGTGTGGTACAAAATTTACTATCTATTTTTGGATATACAACTAACATTTTTCTACTACTTTTCTAAGCTAGCTACCTATTTAGAAGTCATTTGTGGAAAATTATTTGTACATTTTTTTAGTGAGAGAGAGAGGCCCATAAAAACAGAATCTGGTAACTGCCAAACTACAAACTTCATGCTACAATATAAAAGAACATAGTACAAAATAAAGACAATATATATATAACTGCTTCATACAAACACAGCACACTGTAGGGACATGTACGTAGATAGCTCAATAAAGAGCTCCCAAACCATACTAAATAAAAATCATATACTAAATGAGCACCACATCATCATAATGTGCTTAAGGACACCAAACATAATATCTACCACATATAACATTTCTTAAACTCACCATATGTATATATAAAAAAAAAAACTCACCATATATATATATATATATATATATATCCTTTACTAATCATATACAAGGACCAAACAAACACCGGACGAAGATCAAGCTTTTGGAAAAAGCTGAATATGAAAGCCATCAGGAAAGCCGAGCCCCGGAGTCCGAACTACGTTTCCGCCGCTTATCGCCTTCCACCTATCCATAAACAGAAGTTAATTATAGGCAAATACATTCAAATATTGAATCTGGTTACTATTTACTTGTTAGTATCACTATCCTATGAACTATAAATTCTCACTATTATCAATCTAAATATAAGTAATTAATTAATGCTGTGTTAATTACTTCTCATACTTGTATTCAGTAACCAAGAAATGGAGGAAGATGGCCATCAGAAACTTGCTGAAATCGGCGCCGACGCAGAATCGCAACCCCCCTCCGAAGGCCATGAACTGCTTCGTTCCTCCGGTCATCTCCGGCTTATCCTGTTACCAAGTAAAGTTTCTTTTGTCATGAATTAATCAACTTAATTGGTTAGTACCTCAAAGAAGCAGATAAATAACTAATAATTAGAAGAGTTCCACTGTTCAAGGGCTTATATAGTGGCCAATAAGAGCTGACCCAAAGAGGTGGGTGTATTTTGTTATCTATATTAGGAAGATCTAGTCAATGGTCCTCGTCACTTAAGTATAACATATGCAAAAACTCATTTACATGTTGATGATCCTTTGCCCTTAAAATATATGATATATGAAAAGAGAAAGAAGAACTTAATTTGTTACTAGAGAAATGTAGCAGTTCTTTAAAAATTTCAATTACTTTGGCTTATCCCTTCTTTTCTCTTAACTAGTACAAGGATGCACAAATTAAATCTATAAGTGGGTCCATTCAATCAAGTGACGCAGCAATACAATCAGTGTATTAACTGTGAGAACCTAATTTTACTCTATCAAGTTGATAAATTTGAATAAACTGCTCGAACTTTATAGTACTGTATTATATCACGTGCACTGGTAAGATGCTATTGAACAAGGATTAATTAACCCATTTATACTAGATGTATGGAAAATGAAAACTATGACCGCACAAAACAAAGGGTAATAGAATCAGCTCTTGTATATACCTTGTAAGTAATAGATTAGTCTTAGAGATCGAATTGCCGTTACCGAAGATAACACAATCTCGAGCTAATATTAAACTACATTAAAGAAAGTATTAAACAACAAACCTTCCACCTCCATGGATTGAAGGCCAGAGGATCCTCATAAATCTCAGGATTCAGGTGAACTGCAGGAGGACAAACCATAACCCCCCATCCAGCAGGAATTGTATAGCCTGTTTGCAACAAATTAAAAGAAGATAAAAAAATTTGTTATGTGAGACCATCAATAATTAATCTCCAGTAATTCCTAAGTAGTTTAGCAATAAATTAAGTACCTTTAATCTCGATGTCTTGGAGTGCTTTTCTGAATATCCCTGGTACAATATTTGCGAGCCGAACAATTTCATATACGACCTGAAAATCACAGAGAAACAGCATAAAATTAATAACACCAGCTACTATATTATTTACATGTAGCGTAGATAAAAATAACCTCCTAATTGTAGACACTAATTAAACCTATTATTTACATGTACTAAATTACTTCTAAAAATATAACTATTCACTTGCTTCCACCCTTCTAAAAATATCATTATTCTAGCTCAACTCTTTAGACCATAAATATTAATTATTGAAATATTAAAAATATCGTTCTATAAAGTTTAAGCTTTTCGAGTACAACGGTTGTTTAATATAATTTCACTTGCTATCAGAACAGGAGATCTTGAGTTCTAATCTCGTCGAGCTTCTAGCATAATTAATTTTCTTCTATTTAATTTAAATTCACATTTTGGACTTACCGAAAAAAAATATCGAACCCAAACATGAAAGAGAGTATTGAAATATTAAAAATATTATTTTTTTAAAACTTATACTATTGAAGTATAATGATTGTTTCATATAATTTCACATTAACAACATAATTAAGTAGTAAAGGCAGAAAACAGGTAGAAACTATTTAAGGTTAATTAGAAGATCCTTTCAACTAGTTGTGTACATTCAATTCAAAAGCGGTGCAAGTTAACTGCATCAAAACTACGTACCTACATAGCCTAGGAATAAATTTACTTCAATAATACGAGGATCAATTGCATTCATGCTTCAGTGATTTACCACTCGGACCCACCTGAGTTGTGAACGCCATCGATTTGTACTCCGACCATGTAAGTCCCAAATCCGGGTTCTTCCGGTTTCTCAGTATCGCTTCGTGCTCCTCCTGGTAAAGTGATGGGCCATTGAATTAGGCTGGTGTTACTAACTTAATTAACTATCTTTGCGATATAGATATCAAATTCATTAAATCATGCCAAATTCAACTATCGGAATATTGAATCGTAAATTTATATTGATTCATGAATAAATGTTTTGTTTTTTGTTTTTGTTATCCACTTACCCTTAATGCTTCAAGTACTTTGGAGTTATCAGAGAGGTATTTTATGCCTAGTGTGAGAGCCAAGGATGTGGTCTCAAAGCTCGCAAAGAGGAGCACAAACGTGAGATCCAAAGCTATTTCCTCAGTTATAACCGGTTTTTCTTTCTTCAACTCTTCGATCATGTGGTCGAAGAAATCCTCGCATTTTCTATCTGGTGAATTCCACCTCTCCTTGAGCATTCCCTTCAACACCTTCATCGCATATTTCCTTCCCTGAACAATTTGAAAATAAAGCATATATATATATATATATATATATATATGCATGTGTTATCACTAAAGCGTTACATATATAGTGCAACTGCAATAATTGATCTTATTAATCCTTAACTAAAGTTAAGGACATGATTTGTACCTGCATACATTCATGATAAGCGGTTCCTGGAACGTTCAGCGGGAACGAGATAAGTCCGCGAATGAATGCAACAAAACTTTTCCTCAAGTTTTCTAACGCATCCGACGGCTCGTAGCTTATCAGCTTCTTTGCAGTAAGTTCAAATATCATCTAAAATAACAAAAAGAGAGAAACAGTATAATTGAGCATACATACGCATATACTTATAATTAGTGCTAGCTTATTAATATAAAACACGAAGACTAAGACTCAAAGGAGGCGCCCTGGGGACAAGAGCTAGTTATTATTATGGGTGGAGCGAAATAAAAAAAACTTTGGAAAAAAAAAGCGCACATTTATTAGCAGATACTGGCACGCTTAGAAACCTTTGGAAGTTGTACTGTATTTTGTAGTCTCTTTTTTTTTTTTTTTTTTTTGTTTTGTTTCGACGAGGCCGGGTTGCCTTAACTCTATAACTTAATTCATCATCTTTATAAATAAAAAAACAGTATATTACATTTTTTTCAAAAAAGAAAAGAAGATTCACCTTCGACATGGCATCTTTGAGCTCGATGCTAGGCTGTGTCGCCCAGGAACGGAGATTGCTGCGGCATGCATTCTCCGCATCGTAAAGGAGCACCTCTTTTAGGTTCTCGGTACCGTAAAGCCGAAGAACCAAGTTCTTAAGATACTTGTACATGAGCCCGTACTGCGATCCCACATTGTCCGGACCGAAGATCTCGGTAAACGTCTCGGGGTACCAGCTCTGAAACAGCTTCCCTTCTTGCTGGAACACATAGTAGTTGAGGTCCGGATCTGTGGATACCACTACCGGTCGGCCGACCAAGCTTGTCTTAAATATCGGCCCATATCTAATCAAACGCATCGAGAAAAATAGCTCGTTGTCAGTCGAAAAAAACCCTTCATTCTAAGTCGACCTTTCTTAACCTAAAACCACAACTACATCATTGTAAAAGCTATCTAGTTCATATATTATACCTCTTTGATCTCTCTTTGACGAAAGGCGAAAGCTCGCAGGTAGGGTTCGGGGCGAAGAAAGGAAAAGTCTCGCCGAGGAGAGGAAGGCCCATGGAGCCAGGGGGGAGCCTTCCATTGCATTTGGGGTTCATCCATCTATAGACGCAGTGGATCATTAACATGAGCACTATACTGGTGCTGCAGATGGTTACATAATGCATCATGGTTGTTGTCTCTGAAGTCGAAAGCATATTTTAGTATAGTTTTGTTATGATAATTAAGAGTCGTGATGGAGTTGGGAGAGGGAGAGGGAGAGGGAGAGGGAGAGGGACAGGAAAGCTTGTGTGAAAGCTAGGTATGTGGTGGAGAGCATGCATGAGGCAGTTGCTTAAATAGGCCAACCTAGGATTATAAAATTGTTCAAAATTAATATATACATGGAATTGGGTTACAGTATTTTTAATGCTATTTATACACTTCAAAAGTGGTGTATATCTTATATTCTATTCATTTTAGATTCGAGTGAATCTTATTAGTCATTTCGAAATGATCAGTAAAGTATATTCCATCCTTGAATGGATAGGATGCACATCATACATTTTTTTTTGGGTGCATGGGTGGCATTGATCTATTTTTAATAGTATTTAGATTTTTTCACTATTAAGTTTATAATTCTTGATTGAAAAATTATAAAGTATAATTGATAGTGGTTCTTACGATTTAGTGGTGATTTTTGAAGAGTTTAGTGGTTAGTTGGTGGACACTACAACAAAATTATGTTATAGTAATATTTTTAAGTATTTCTAAAATATAAAAAAAATACCGTTGGTAAAAATACCGACACTTATTGTTAGTGTCGCTATATGTGCAGTCGCTAGGGTGTATAACGACATATTATTACAATGTGTCCCAAAAAATGTGTTCGTATAACCTAATTTTAGATATAGATGGAATATAAATAGAACACTTATACAAAAGCGCCAAAAAAATATATCCCTATAATTTAATTTTATTGTACCGGAAATAGAATGATCTTTACGGTAAAGTAAATCAAGAGGTAAATCTAACGGTTAAAAACTAGATATATAGTATCTACAGTTGAAAACTATTAAACGTATTCACCCTCTCCCTTTCCGTTGTTGCCATGGAGAGCGGCTGTTACCGCCGTGTTTACTAGGGCAGTTGCAAATTAAAGTGGCGTGTCGCTGTCTCCACTGTGGCTTGGCGGGGAAGATTTGTATGTATTTTCGCTTCGTGGCCTTTTGACTAACACAAATTAAAAATAAAAAATATTTAGTTATTTGAAAATTAGTGGTAAAGAAAATTATTGTTAAAGTAAATTTACAAATAACTCAGAAAGAGAAAAAAGCACTCGGATATAATAACCAAATAATACACTTCTACCATGTTGGAATTAAGAAAAAATGACAAGATGAAATATTGTGGGTTTTTTTTTTTTGCAGAATATTAGCGATCATGGAGGATTCAAGAGATAAAAATTAAATAGCAAATACTATTTCTCTACTATCAATGGTATATTAATTGAACTCAATCAAGTTTTGTGTTGTGATTGTCGCACATATGGTGCTGAGTATTGTAAAAAAATTTTAGCAGATTCCTGGCAAATTAACTCAATGATTGACAGACAACAATTGCAGCAGTTAGATTTTGCAGTCGTATGCAGTGTTTGGAGTGCTTGTTTCTTTACAATTAAGCAGCCTACCAAGATCATTGATGTGATTTGGTCAAATATTTATGAAGAATTACTACATTTTTTAATACAATGTCGGTGTTTGACAATTGCACTATAAATTAATGCTCTTTTAGACTCGTAGTTGGTGCTGCATAAGTGTTTAATTTGCATTTACTTTCTCTAATAATGTTTTGCTAAAGTAAATAACATAAGCTTTTTTTTTTTTTTTTTTTTTTTTTTTGGGATCTCTCTTGTAAAGAGGTCTCTTTTTTGGCTAAAACATTCACAAGAGATGCGAAGTTTACAGCAAGGTTCGAAGTGTTGCCCGTGCCCCTCAAAGAGAGGCACGGTATGGGGGGTCTCGCACCCTGCCCCGTCTCGAGGGTATCGCTCGAGACAGAGCGATACCCTGTTGGGTATCGCGTGCCGTGCCGAGCGGCACGGGCGGATTTCTTATTTTTTTGTTTTTGTTTTTGTTTCTTTTTTGTTTTTTCTTTAGATCTTTTTTAAAACAGTATTTTTTAAAGATTTTCTTTAGACATAGTTTTTTTTTTCTTTTTTTTTTTTTTTTTAATCACATGTGTACAGTAATGTACAGTAACTTTTTTTATTTTTTTTTTTAAAAAGATCACATGTGTACAGTAATGTACAGTAACTTTTTTATTTTTTTTTAAAAAGAATCACATATGCATAGTACATTTTTTTGTTTTTTTGTTTTTTTCCTTTAGATTTTTTTTTTTTTTTTTTTTTTTTTTTCCTCCCCCCTCTCTCTTTCCCTTCCCCCTCCTCTTCTCCTTCCCCTCACCCTCATAATTCTCGGCAGATTTATCCTCTCTCTCTCTTTCTTCCTTTCCTTTCCTTTCTTTCTCACGCAATTCGCAATTTTTTTTTTCCTTTTTTCATCGCTAAAGAAAAGATACGGGAAGTGAAAATCAAAGATCTACTTATTAGGTAAGTAAAAATTGTTATAATTTAAGTTTTTATTTAGAATTTTTAAATATTTCATAATTATAAAGCTCTTTTAATTTTTTTTTAAAATTAGTTATTTATAAATTATTTAATTTTGAACTATTTTCAGGATCCATTTATTGATCTCTTTCTTTATAATTTATAAATAGTTCAAAATTAAATGGATCAATAAATAGATCTTGAATTTTGAGAAAAAATATAATATTTTCTAATTTTATATTTTATAATTTTTAAAATTAAAAAAAATGATAAAATTAAAATAATTTTTAAAATTGATATATATAATTTTCTCATCTTTTTCTTATTATTTTGAATGAATTTTAGAATAGTTATTTGTATGTAAAAAAATTGTGTAGATTATAATGGCACCTAAGAAAATAGAATATTATGGTTGGCAGCACGGACGAATGATTGATGGAAACAGATTTTATTGGAAGTATAATTACTGTAATATGGTCAGAATGGGCGGAGGTGTCACCCGCTTAAAAAAACATATCGCGGGAGGTTTTTCTGAAGTATCGAAATGCACTAAAGTTCCTCAGGAAATAAGAAATGCAATGAAAATTGAGTTAGAATATACAAAATTAGCAAAACAGAAAATGAGGGATGATCGAGATGAACTAGATAAACGGGCAGCCGAGTATCCCTCTGCTGACCCATATGAAGGTACAGGTGATGAATTTGATATTAATACTAGAGCTGCCATGGAAGCTTCTTTACAGGAAACATGGCAGCAAGATGAAGTCCAACGACATAGAGCACAATTTGCGACCTCTCAGTTTGATGCCGGTGGCGGGTCTAGATCTGGCTCTGCGCTATCAGGTTTATCTTGAAGTGGTTCTGTTGGCCGCATGTTCGACAGATTAAAGAAAATACCAAAACAAAAAAGTGAAAAAGGTCCAAATATTATAGATATAGACCCAATGGCATTTCCTGGTCCAGATGCTCAACAATAGCGCATAGATACAATGCTCAAAAAAGATAAAAAAAACAGAATTGATCGAGCAATAGCAAAGTTTTTTCACTTTAGTCATATTCCATCCTATGTAGTAAACAGTCCATATTATAGATCAATGATCACTGCCGTACAAAAGGAGGGTCCAGGAGTTGAACCCCCAACACCGTATGAGATCGCCGGCAAATACCTTGATGCGGAGGTCAATGATATCCATGTATGGATAAAAAACTTCAAACAACAGTGGGAGATGTATGGTGTTACTTTAATGTGTGATAGTTGGACATCACATACACATTTGAGCATCATAATTTTTTTGTTTTATTGCAATGGCAAGGTGGTCTTCCACAAGTCAGTTGATGCGACCGGTCGATTTGAAGATGCTGATTTTATATATGCATTATTGGAGTAAGTTCTTGGTGAGATTGGTGAGAAAAATGTGGTACAGGTAGTGTCAGACAATGGTTCAAACTATAAGAAAGCTGGCAAACTACCGATGCAAAGGCATCCACACATATTTTGGACTCGTTGTGCGGCGCATTGTATCAACCTAATGATGTCTGACTTTGGTACGATAAATCGGGTAAAAAAGATTATAGATACTGCACAACGTGTATCTAAGTATCTGTATAATCATAATTGGGTCAATGCTTTAATGTCCAAATTCATTGGAGGAGAGATCTTACGTCCTGGTATCACACGATTTGCCACAAATTTTATCGCTCTAAACAGTTTTCTGAAAAATAAAAATGGTTTAAAGTCTATGTTTGCATCAAATGAGTGGCAAACATCTCGTTATGCCTCCAAGCCTGATGGAAAGTGTATTGAGCAAATAATTCAGTCCACCAAATTTTGGGATTATGTGAAAGAGATTGTTGATATTGTGGAGCCTTTATACGTGGTCATTCGATTGGTGGATCAGAAAAAAATACCTCAAATGGGACACATCTATCATAAACTGAGGATGGCTAAAGAGACTATCAAGAAAGTCAATCCATTGCGATGTCAATCTTATTTAAAAATTATCGACAAACGTATTATCGACAAACGTTGGGAAGTTCAGATGGGTCGGGATCTGCACCTAGCAGGCAAGTATAAATTATAACAAAATTATTTGTTAGTGATTATTCAATTGTATTCTTGTATTGTTGATGGAGTTATTTTTTTTTTTAATGATAGGTTATTATCTTAATCTGTCGTACCACCATCGTTATAATCTTGGATATGATGATGAATTATTAAAGGCATTACGAAATGTCATCAATACATTGGAAATGGATCCAACGCATGCCGCTCTTGCCATAAATGAGGTACAATAGTTTTTTTAATATATTATTAATTTATTATATGTTAATATGCTAATGTATAATAATATTATAATATTATAATATAGGAAAAAATATTTCGTGAATCCACTGAAACTTTTGGCGATGCGGGTGCAATTAACGGGAGACACAACACCGATCCCAGTAAGTAACTAAATAATTACATATTTTATATATAACGATAAACTTATTTTGATATAATTTTAATTTTTAATTGGACAGCTGAGTGGTGGCTACAATACGGTGGATCAGCAAAGCATTTAAAGAAAATTATTGTGTGCGTTTTATCTCAAACAACAACGTCTAGTGGATGTGAGCGCAACTGGAGTACCTTCGCATTGATACATAATAAAGTGCGTAACCGATTAGCGTACGCTCGATTAGAGAAGCTAGTTTATGTCCACTATAATATGAGGCTCCGTTTAAGATGCATGCGAGCGGAGTATGATAGGGAAAAGAAATTAAAAATTTATGATCCCTTAGATGCAAGCTTTATCAATGATGAATCAGATCCCATATTTGATTGGCTACAAGACAAAGAGAATTAAGAGAACCCTTTGCTCGATGAGCCTGGAGATCCACCACGACCATTCAGGATAATTGCTAAGGAAGCAGGAGTTAGTGATGCAGAAAGATGGGCTAATGAGAATATAGATGGGTCTCACAATCAGTTAGGTAATGTGCAAGAACAAGCATCTTTGGGCGAAGAATCACAAAATCTCGTGGATGACTCTGATGCAGAATTTGAGCGTCTTATGATGGGACCTGGACATGGTCGCCCACGCCGTACTCAAAGTCAATCAGAAAAAGAGAAGACATCGTCTGTCGCAAAGAGACCTTCAACAACAGTCATAAATGGTAAGGGTAAAAAAATTATGTCATCGAATGATCCATTAGATGCAGCTGATGCAATCTCGCTTGATGAAGATAGCGATACATCAACACCATTAGATTCTGAGTTACCACGGTCCAAAAATGAATGTAGCGATGACGATGACACCACCAATAGCAGTGGGGATGGTGGTGGGGATGGTGGTGAATGCTTTCCACCAACACAACAGGAGGGTGGAGATGAGGGCAGAGGTGGTTTTATATTTACTGAAGAGCAAAATTTCACTCATGCCACTCAAGATGCTGATCATGGGTCGAGACCACGTCAAACATCTGGAGTGGTATATGATCGCAGAAAAGGTAATAGGCCCTCACAACACGATTATAGGGAGATGAGAGAGGGTTTGGAAGCGGTGTCAACTGGGCACCCACGAAGGGATGATAATTTGCGCACACAGTTTGATAGTACTTCAGATTCATCGTATCCCTCATATCAACATGGCTTTTATGGAGAGAGATATAATTATGATCCATCCATACCTTCATAGAGTGAAAGTTCGTATGCCGAATCGTATAGTGATAATACTGCATATCCACATTATCCTTATGATGGTGCAGTCCATATGCCAGTACAAGTAACTATTGTTGATCATATCAGCGATCCAATTACATATGGACATTACGTACGCCAATACAATGACATATATCACGAATATATGACTTTTACACAATACTAGGAATATTTATACCAACATTGTCAAATAAATCTGATATCTGCAGATCACACTATGCCATATGATCAACCGCGACAATCTATGTGGAATTAAGCAGTCTTCTCTCTATAAATATGTAAATTTAAATACTTATTATACTTGTAAATTTATTTATTATATTGTTATTTCTATTCTCTATGAGATATAGTTGTACTTTATATATAAAAAATAATTATCAGTTTGTTAATTGGTGAATGTAGTAAACTATATATAGTCAATATTCATAATTTTTTGACTAAACAGTTCAAAACAATATTATAAGAGCTTATTGGGAACAAAAAAAAAAAAAAAAAAAAAAAAAAAAAAAAAAAAAAAATCGTGCCAAAGCGTGCCACTGGGAGGTCATGCGTATCCATCGGCATGCAAGCGTGCCACGTGTCGGCACGCAAGCGTGCCGGTACCGTACCGTGCCAGGCGGCGAGCGGCACGCCCCCGTGCCACGGCACTTCGAACCTTGGTTTATAGCCAAAAAGTAATTGTAATCTTATAACATAATCATCTAAAGATCAAATTTTCGCACTAGTCTTACATAACACTCCTTTTTTTAAAATATTAAAAATCTAAAAAAAATTGTCCAAAATTTAAAATAGAGGGTTGTAAGATTACAACTTTCTCAACATTAACTGCCCAAATGAATGATGTTGGTTGGGGTTTAACCATCTCTATTTTTTTCCTTTTTAGAGAAATTAAAGAGGATTGCTATTTGTTTCTTTTGTTGTGACACTATAAAATTTAAAATAATTTTATATCTTAGATATAATAATTAAGATTAATTCTTTAATTCGATTATAATGTTTTAAGTGATAGTTAGATTCAAAAAATTAAAAGAGTGAAGTTAAAAGTGTGAGTTGAATTTCGGCTGAACTACAATTATTTAGGCCACAGGTATATAAGATATAATAGAAATAAACCTTTTAATCTGGCTATTTGTATTGATAAATGCTGGTTTTTTTTTTTAACTATTGGTTTATATATACATCTTCTATTCACAAATAGAGAAATTAGATTTCTTATTTGGTGTCATCACTACCACAATTTTTCGGGATTTCAAGTTGTTTGTATCTCTCTTTGTATGTACATAAATCAAAAACTTTTGTACTATAAATATTATGAGTAATGCTATCCATACATTCTAAATGAAATGTATGATATATATTTTATTCATTTAAGAATGAAGTCTTCTTTACTGCTTTCTCCATATAGGGATTTTGTATGCCGTTTAAAGTTACGATTTTTGTTTGGCTCACTACTAAAAACGGATTCTAACAGCGGATAACCTCGTCAAAAGAGGCTGGATGGGAAATAATTTTTATGTGTTATGCGGTGTTGAGGAGGAGATGGTGGACCATCTGTTCACAAAATGTGTCTACTCACGTTTCGTGATTGAAATATTGGGAGATGGGGCCGTTTGGCTTGACAACTTACATGATGACGTTCAGGGCGTATGGAAGGAATGGTTGATAGTGGAAGAGCCTTCAGTTGGGAGCAAAATTCTGACTTATTTATCAGTAAATTGGTGGGTGCTCTGAATAATTAGAAATAAAGTTATATTTCAACGTGCAAATACCGATCCTATTTTTGCTGTTAGTTGGGTCAGGAGAGAGGTGAAACAATGAAAGAAGTTGGGAGGAGTCCGATAGACGGAGTTCTGCAAACTCAGTTTTTTTTAGAGAACCGAACCTTTTTTATTTCTTTTTTTCTTTTTTCCTGAGACCCTTGTAGCCTAATTGAACTTCATTTTGAATAAAACGGTAGCTTACGATCTTTCTCTCTCTCTCAAAAAAAAAAAAAAAAAAAAAGAAGAAGAAGAATATATAGAGGGATAGCCTTATATTCTTCATTTTTCAAAAAAAAATTATTAATACACTAATTTACAAATTAAATATGGACTTCCATTTTTTTGAAACTAACTACCTTCATTAAACACATCTAATGTTAAGAATCAACATCATAAATAGTATCACTAATAGACAATAGCACAAATATCATAAATTTAATTAATACATTATATATATATCAAAATTCTCTCTCTCAACATCAAAATATATAGTAAGTATCAATATCATAAATAGCATCAAATCGTGGGCTGTCGTAGATATCTATTTAATTTTATAAACAAACTTGCAAGTGGCTCAAATTCTTTATTGCAAATATTTTTGCAACGTAGACATGATACATTGAATCACTAATCCAATTGGATCAATTATATTTTACAAGCACAAATTAATCACTCAACAGAGACTCACTCGTGGGATAATTTAAGTGATATAAATTCTTTTAAAGTATTAACCAATTAAGTTGCTTTTACTAAATTTAATTCTGATTGCAAATTACAAGTTACAATAAATTTTCGGACATGATTAGGTCCACCTCTTGCCACACGATCCTACCGCCCAACCATTTTCAGACATGACTCGCCCAACCAAACTTTCCGCCGCATGACCAACAATAATCTATTTAAAAAAAAAATTAATTATAATTTATATTATTTAAATTTATTTTATATATATAAAAAAATAACTTATTAAAAAATTTAAAAATTTGTATAAATTTTAAAAAATTATAAATTTATTAAAAATTAAAGTTAAAAAATTAAAAATTCTATAAATTAAAGAATTTAATAATTTATAAATTTTAAAAATTTAAATTTTAATTGTCTCGCAAAAAATATAAAAGAGGATGCAAAAATTTTATTTTTTAAATTTGTATAAATTTAAAAATTTGTATAAAAAATTAAAAATTTTAAAAATTATATATAAAAATTTTGTATAAATTTTAAAATTTAATAAATTTTTAAATTTATTTAAAATTAAAATTTTAAATTTTAAAATTTATAAAATTCATTTTTTAAAAATTTAAAATTTTATAAATTTAAAAAATTTAAGGAGGAACTATTGTTCCCCTCCCCCCCCCCCCCCCCCCCACCTCCGTGGTAAAGCCCCGTTAAGAAGGGGAACAATAGTGCCCTCCCTCCGCCTCCCCCCCCTCCCCCCCCCCCCCCTCTTTAATTTGTGTTTAGGAAATAAAGGGAGGATACCCCACTTATTCTCCTTTTTATCCTCCAACCAAACACTATCTCAAATTGAATGTGTAAAATTTTTTAGGAATTGGGTAAATTTTTTCATGAATTGCTTAAAGATGATTTGGGTAAAATTTTTCAGGAATTGCATAACGGTACGATCTTTATTGGCCCTATAGACTACTCCTTTATATGCCTTATTCCTAAAAAGGAAGGACCCCTGAAGACCAATGACTTTCGACTGATAAGCCTCTTGAATGGGGTACAGAAGATTATTTCTAAAATTTTGGCTAACAGATTAGCACCGATCCTACAAAACTTGATCTCACAGTCTCAATCTGCATTAATTCTTAAAGGGGTGGAACATTTCAAATGCCATTGTAACGGCAAGTGAACTTATTGGATAGGGAAGCGGGTCAAAATTTGAGGCAATCGGGGTGAAAGTAGATTTCGAAAAGACGTACGACAAACTCAATTGGGCCTTCTTATATATTGTAATGGAATGGTGGGGTTTTGATTACAGATGGTGTGGGTGGATAAAATAATGCATCGAGAACGCCAAAGTGGCGGTGATGGTTAACGGTGAAGCTACCAAGCGGATCAAAAGTAAGAGAGGGGTACGGCAAGGGGACCCCTTATCTCCCTATCTGTTTCTGTTGGTGGTTGAGGCCTTTGCTCGGTTGTCGAATGAGACGGCCAGAAACAAGCTTATTAGGGGAGTCGGTTCGTCCGAAGAATGTCGGATTAATTTAATTCAGTTCGCGGATGATACTCTCTTTTTTTGTGAAGCTCGGGCGGAGTTTCTTATGAATTTAAGATTCATATTGTACCTATTTGAGTGGGCTTCTGGACTTAAAGTTAACTAGGAGAAGACGGAGCTGTTTTATATCGTGTTAGGATTTGATTAGATTTGTAATTGAATCCTAGTTGGATTAAGATAATATTTAAATCTTAAAGAGATAAGTTTGTTAAGATTTAAAAATTAATTAGAATAAAAATCTATTTAGACTAGGATTTGGATAGCTTTTGATGTAAGCTATAAATATATCACATGTGTTATTATTTTAATGTGGTGTTAAGATAGTCTACACCCACGATGGTGGTGATACCCATGAAGGTGGTGGGGGCTAGGATTTAGCCACACCCATATAGTGGTATCCACAGGTGGTGTTAAGGTAGATATACCCACGGTGGTGGTAATACCCATGGAGGTGATGGGGGCTAGGATTTAGCCACACCCATGTAGTGGTATCCACACCCACGGTGGTGGTAACACCCAAGGAGGTGGTGGGGGCTAGGATTTAGCCACACCCATAGTCTTCTAGGTTTATAGAAGACGAGAGAAGGGTGAGAGAGATTCAGGAGGTAGAAGAAAAGAGGAGTCGGTGTAATTCTTTTCTTAATTAATGAATCTTATTTCACTCGCATATTTTCTGTTTTGGTTTTCGTCTCTTTGTGGTTGTGCTAATTCCAGTTATGTTGAGAGGACGGGTTTTTTTGGTAAAAATCCGATTTGACGTTTCCGCTGCGGAATCCCAACACTAGGCGGTACCAGAGCGGATTGCGGTATCGAAGCGGGTTGCGGATTCAGAGAATCCGGTACCGGGGCGAGTACCGGATTTTTCCAACATATCGGCAGACACGAGGACAATGCAGTTAGACTTACGAACATTTTGGATTGTAAGGTAGGAGTCTTACCGACGAAATATCTTGGACTGCCATTGTCTAATAAGACTCTGCGAAAGGAGGATTGGAGAGGGGTTATTAATAGAATACAAAGAAGAATTGACGGGTAGCAGGCTAAACTAGTCTCAAGAGGCGGAAGGCTTACGTTGGTTAATGCAGTCCTAACTAACCTTCCTATTTATTTCTTCTCTATCTTCAAGGCTCCGAAATGGGTCATTAAGAGGATTGAGGCTCTCATAAGGGACTTCTTTTTGTTAGGCACTTCACATGATGCACGGTTGGGGGCGACTTGTAGCATGAAAAAATATGTGCTGGAATAAGAAAGAAGGAGGTCTAGAAATCCTTAATCTTAACGCGATGAGCGACGCCCTCCTCTGCAAATGGTGGTGGATGTTTTTCACAATGACGGATCTTCAGTGGAATAAACTAATTAGAGTTCTTTACTATTCGAAGAGAAGACCGTTATGGAAGGGGAGTTCGTTTAGGCCTGCCTCACAATAGTGGAAGAACGTCATCACCCTCAGAGAGGTTTTCAAATAAGGGGTATCCTACCGGCTCGGGAACGGTGGACTTATTAATTTCTAGACTGACAGATGGTGTGGCGAGGTGGCATTGCAGTCCTTATTCCCTGAGCTGTTTAGCAGAGTGGATAGGAAGGCGATTAGAATCAGTGACTGCTTCAATAGCAACAAGTGGAGATGGCGAAAAATCTTAAGAGGCATAGTACCAGGGGGGCAGCTGGGCTGAGAATGCATGCTTCGACTTAAGGATCTTTTGGGGAGCATCACGTTAGGGATTGGAAACGATGGTGTGGTCTGGAGATGGAATGAAAAATGAGACTTTACTGTCAAGTCTACTTACTCGGTTTTGAGTGATGGGGGATTACAGGACTTTATCGCTTCCTTCATATGGGAATTTTGTATGCCGTCTAAAGTTAAGATTTTTGTTTGGCTCACCATTAAAAAACGAATTCTAACGGCGGATAACCTCATTAAAAGAGGTTGGACGGGGAATAATTTTTGTGTGTTATGTAGTGTTGAGGAGGAGACAGTGGACCATCTGTTCACAAGATGTGTCTACTCACGCTTCGTGATTGGGATGGGAGATAGGGTCGTTTGGCTTGACAACTTACATGATGACGTTCAGGGCGTATGGGAGAAACGGTTGATAGTGAAGGGGCCATCAGCTGGGAGCAAAATTTTGACTTATTTATCAGCAAATTGGTGGGTACTCTGGGCAATTAGAAATAAGGTTATATTCCAACGTGCAAACATCGATCCAATGTTTGCTGTTAGTTGGGTCAGGAGATCAGAGGTGAAACAATAGGAGGAGTTGGGAGGAGTCCGGTAGTCGGAGTTATGCAAACTTAGCTTTTTTTTTGGAGGACTGAACCTTTTTTCTTTTTTCCTGAGATCCTATTGTTTCACTTTTGTAGCCTAATTCAACTTTCTTTTGAATGAATCAGTAGTGTGCTACCTTTCTCTCAAAAAAAGAAAAAAAGAAGAAAAGAATATGTAGAGGGATAGCCTTATATTCTTTCTTTTCCAAAAAAAAAAAAAAAAAAAAAATATTAATACACAAATTTACAAATTAAATATCTACTTCCATTTTTTTGAAACTAATTACCTTCATTAAACACATCTGATGTTTAGAATCAACATCATAAATAGCATCACTAATAGCACAAATATCATAAATTTAATTAATACATTATATATATATATATATATATATATATATATATATATATATATATATATATATATATATATATATATATATATATAAATTCTCTCTCTCAACATCAAAATATATAGTAAACATCAATATCACAAATAGCATCAAATCGTGGGCTGTCGTAGATATCTATTTAATTTTATAAACAAACTTGCAAGTGGCTCAAATTCTTTTTTGCAAATGTTTTTGCAACGTAGACATGATACATTGAATCACTAATCCAATTGAATCAATTATATTTTACAAGCACAAATTAATCACTCAACAGAGACTCTCTCCTTGGATAATTAAAGTGATATAAACTCTTTTAAAGTATTAACCAATTAAGTTGCTTTTACTAAATTTAATTTTGATTGCAATCTAAAAGTTATACTAAATTATCGGATTGTTGACTACAAACATTAATTCTAAAAGCTAAAAAAAAAAAAAAACATCATTTCGGACATTATTAGGTCCAACTTGACCTCTTGCCACACGGCCCCACCGTTCAACTATTTCATATATGACTCAGTCCGACTAAACTTTCCGCCACAAGACCAACAATCCCTCTGGGCCTTCCCCCCAAAAAAAATAATATTTCGGATATGTCTCAACCCAACACCTGATTTTTCCCACAGGATACCTGCACAAATTCAAAAATCGAATCTGCGATTTCTGCCTCTAATATTATTTATCAGATCATTGGCAGTAATTATTAATTTTAAAAACTCAAGTTATTAGAAAGATACAACCAATTGACTTAAAACGGTATAAACACAACACCCACGGATCTCAATTATGACTCGGCTTAACTAGCATCATGCTATTTCGAACATGATTTAATCCAATTCAATCTTCCGCCATTTTAAACATAACTCAGTTCAATCAGACATAACGTGGCAGAAAAAAATGTCGACTTTTAAGATAATATAAATTAACTAAAAAAGTGACCATATATGCAAACTTGAGGAATGCATACGTTAGTTTAAATTGCAAAAACCACCTTTGAATATATTATTGTTTATATTTTACCCATCTTAATAATAAAAAATCTGCATACAAAATTTCTCTCAATTTATGTGTTGTTATTGCTTAACCTCTCTTTTGTAATATAAAAAAAAATTTAAATATAATTTTAGATACCTGCTTGCAACTATTATTTTGCCATCCATCTATGTATCAGCCATAAAATTTTGGTATTTGATTTTTTTTTAAAAAATAAGCTAATATTTGATGAGCGATAAAATTACAAAAATTGATTAAGCAAAAATATGCTACAGTAATTTTATTTTATTACATCAATTTAATTACATCAAAAATCAAATTATCTCAAAATATATTTTATTGTAATAATCTGTGTTATTTGTATATTTATTACTATACGATTTATATCAATAATTTGTAACTATTCTTTATTTGTTGCAAAAAAATATTATCGTAACATATTATTATCAATTACAGTAGTATTTATTGTTGGGAAAGTATGAATTTCTAGCAGTGATAGCACAAAGATTTTGTGAGGTTTTTAAAATGTAAATTAAAAATAAATAATATATGAAGAGATCTCTTCTTATTTTTGTGGACTATTTATAATATAGTAAGAATTTTTTTAAAATTTAACTTAAACAGCATGAGTCAAGGCAATGAAGCTGATAGGATGGTTCCTTATTCCCCAGCACTGGGACATCTAAATCATGCCCATTAAACAAATATATGGAGTAAAACATGTGTTTGCTTTAGAATCCTATCTAAATCCATTCCCCCCCCTCCCCCACAAAAAAAAAAAAAAAAAAAAAAAAATCTTATCTAAAAAGAACACTTATGAGCTTGAGATTAATTTCGAGCCACTATTTGTGTGTCCAGGTACTAATTATTCTAGATCATTTTTTTTTTTTTTTTTTAGATCCATTTTAAGAGTAATTTGGTATTAGAGACGGTCCTAATTAAGTTCCCTCTATTTTAAAAAGTTTTGATTTTGACATTTGTATCATATTATTTTTTCTGGTATTTTTCTAATCAGTGCACATATGTGATACCGTTCACCTATAATATATATATATATATATATATATATATATATATATATATATATATATATATATATATATATATATATGCAGAGGTGTTAAGCAGAGGTGTTAATATTAATCTTGAACTATTTTTTTATTATATTGATCTTTTGGATAACAATGTGCAAGCTGAATAAGCACAAATTTTATTACAGTAGCATCAACAAATATCGTTGAGTGGACTCACTCAAATATTAATGTGCATCTCATTTAAAAACTTAGGAGGGCAATAATCTCACATAAAATAAGAACTAGAAGTGTAAAATACTGGTATATAATAATGAGCTCAAAATTATGGATTTAGACTTTTTATTCAGATGAAATATTTCAGTGAATGTACCACATCTTTAATTTGGACCCTTGTCATACTTTGATGGGTCTAAACACATTAGATCTGTTGAGTATAAAAAATAAAAATATCTTTATATAATAATTTAAACTTTTAGAATAATAATTTTTTTCATATATTATTAAAGGAGTTCTCTAGTAAATTAAATTTGTAAAGACAAATATTTTATAAGATGTATAATCTGATCCTTGATCCTGATAGTTGTTTTATATAATAAATATCACTTTTTTTTTTTTACAGAAAAAAGTATAAAAAAAAAACATAAGGACGGAGTCATGATCCTAAGTGGCTATGGTCCCCTCCACTTTTCAATATTTACTTTATAGCCCTTGGGTTGTTTATAAATTTTTAGTTTTTTTTTTAAATATATGAATCTATTTTATAAAAAAGTTTTTTTGTGCTGGTCTAGAACTCTCACTCTTCTTATGTGTTTTATGAGTAATGCTACTAGCTTGTACACTTCCAAAAAAAATATATATCTTATATTCTACTCGTCCTAAAGTGGCACTGTAAACAAATTTTAATATAAAAATACTTCTTATATGATGCTGGAGAGAAACGTCTCCCAATGTCTCTATAATATAACAAATACTGACGCTTGAGGGTAACGTTCCCAGATGTCCCTATAATATAGCTCATACCGACGCTTTAAAAAAATCATTATATGAACCCTTTATTATATCAAAATTAATTTATTAGATAATAAATTTTATTATTATTTTTAACTTTTCGACGCTTTAATAATAAGTCAGGATTTCAAAATATATTCGATGTTTTAGAATATATTTTATTGGCGCTTGTCATAAGCGTCGATATATATGTGACGACTCTTTATTTGTAAACGTTTTAACCGACACTTTGAAATATGACGCCAAACTATATATATTATAATTCTTTTATGTTTAGTTAAATATTAAAAAAAATATACTTAAATATTAATTTTCTTGTAGTGTGGAATGAGGTTCACTAATCATATTATTATGACTAGTAAAAAAATCTAGAGATGAAGTGCAAAATATATGCCATTTTGGAGTGTACAAGTAACATTTCTCATGTTATAGGTGAAATTATGCTAAGAACCTCTTAATTATATGACATTTTGAAATAAATCTTTCGAAATAAATCTTTCAACTCTATATATTTTGTTTAATATATTCTTAACTTTTTAATTATTTTGAATGAGCTATTTTATTTAACTGAATAAAATATTATGCTAAATTTAATAACTTATTAGATAATAGTCATTTATTGTTATAATTTTATTTACAAAAAATAAAAAAAATAAAGTACTAACCGAATTAGATAAATTTAATAAAATTCTTAAGTAATTCCAATAAAATAATACAAATAAAATAATTATAAATTAAGCTAGTATAATCAAAAAAATAAAACTAATATTTTTTTATATTAAATATCTAATCAATAAATTTTTTATTAAAAATTAAGTAGGTAAAAATATTATTTATCTGTCAAAATTTTTATTTGCTGATTGAATTCTAATTTCGTCCCTGAAAATACATGATTCGGACTTACGAAATGTTGTTGATATATACATAATTCATTGTACCGAGACAACGGAGGAGATGAAAAGGATATAAACACAAATGGAAAATTTAAATTAATTCTTTCAATTTCAAGTGCAAAATGCACGTCAACATAAAAGCTACTTGTGTATTGAACTCTATACGTACGTACGTATGGGGTGCAAATGCAACTTATAATTAACCTGCAATATTGGCGGAGTCGGCGTTGGATTTAAATATGAGTGTTTAGAAGCTGTTCGAAGTCGGCGTTGGTATTACTCCAATGAGAAGGGCACACGTACGTACGTCACACTAATGTGGTGTTGCACTTAATTTTGTTTTAGCTTACTTTAAACTCCAACATAAGTGGTGAGCATTTTAATTTTATTAAATAATATAAAATAATTATTATTTTTTTAAAAAAATAAATTTTTAATATTTATATAATCAACACTCGGTCTAAAATTAATTATGCTCGAGACTTTATATTCAACACTCTCTACCTCTGCTTGGTAAGCTTGAATCAAATAAGATGATGTAAGTAAGTTTGAATTAAATAAAAATTAATTAATTATGCGCACCCTCGCGTGTCTTGTAAGTTTGAATCACAAGCATATGGAGAAATGGAAGAAAATTTATTATGCATACCCTCATGTCCGGCAAGCTTGAATCACGTATGCATGTCTACAAATTTTGTTGAGACGTAAGCTTGAATTAAATAGGAGGAAGATTTTTTGAGGTGTGCTTGAATTAGGTCTGGAATACTTTTTGACTCATATATGCTTAGGATCTCAAAAAAGATTAGTAAGCTTAGTATCAGATTATTGATACTAATTATTAATTATAAAAATTCGAACGGTCAATATTATAACCACCACGGACGCCGATTAATGTAATTTGGCACAATCAGACTCAGGTCACTTCTAATATATATATATATATATATATATATATATATATATAGCTCGGTTCAATCCGACCTTCCGTATTTTAAATGTGACTTGACTAAACATGACCTCTAATCATAAAGGAGAATGTTGGTCTTTTTAAACCAACAATTAAAATTTTAAAACTTTTGAAATATTTTTTTAGACGTAAGCTTGAAAAAATTAACTATGTTGGCGGAATATTCATACCTGCTTTGATACCATATTAAATAATATAAAATTATTATTATTTTTAAAAAATTTAAATAATTGAAAAAATAATATTTTTAATATTTATATTCAATAAATTAAAGATTATGAAAATGTGACCGTTGAAAACTCAAAGGCCTTAAAATACTTAATTAAGAATTATTGTACTCGACCAATCTTTTGGATCCTCTAGCTAAGATCCAGGTATTATGATGGCGATCTAAGAAAACTATATATATATATATATATATATATATATATATATATATATATATATATATATATATATATATCCTAGCTACTAGTTTTGACAAATACAAATAACGCGTCTAAACGTAATAATAATATAAATTAATGATGATAAGGTTATTTGTGTTGATAGAACCCTCAGAATTTTTATTAAAGTTTTATTTTATACTCTATTGTTTTGAAATAAACTTAATACCCTCTAACTAAACCATTATAATTAAATATTCCAAATTAACATATTTTGTCATTTCACGTTGACTTCACTAATGAATAAATATAAAATTTGAATATCACGTAAATAAATTTTGAACCCAAGTATATACTGAAAAAGATAAACGAAAACTTAATTACTATTTAATAAAACATATAGTTAGGGCCTCATTTGTTATTGTTGTTATTTATTTTTATATGTTTTTTTAACTTATCTTTTGTGTTATGATTGGTTAGCCTGTATTGCACCCTGTCAAGTAATGGTAAGTTAATTTTTAAAAAAATTTAAAAGCAAACAAATGTTGGCTCCCAAATTTTTTTTTTTTTTTGTGGATGTAGGAAATTTCAACCAATCCAGTACTATTACCACTACAAAAAAATTTCAACATAAAAACATTTTTTAAATGTTGCTGGAGTGAAGCGTCTCCAAGTGTCTTTATAATATAATAAATATCGACGTTTTTTGCTTTTCTCCAAGTGTCTTTATAATATAACAAATATCGACGCTTCAAAAAGCGTCGTCATATAAATTATTTATTATATTAAATTAGTTTATTAAATAATAAATTTTATTATTATTTTTAATTTTTTAATATTTTAAAACATCAAAAGTTTAAAAAAATCTTGATACTTTAAAACCTCAGAAGATATTTTACTGACACTTTGACATAAGTGTCGGTATATACGTGGCGATTTTTTATTTGCCGATATTTTAACCGACACTTTTATATGCGTCGCTAGACTATACTAAAACACTTTTAAATATTATTAAGTATAAAAAAAATATTTTTACTTTTTTTTTTTTTTTTTTTTTTTGCAGTGTACCCACTCCTATATTTTTTTTATATAAAATTTATATTTAATATATATAGGCAAAATTACAGAAAACCCCCCTCTAATATCCCGCTTTTCCACTTTACCCCCTATTTTAAAAGTCGACAACCTGTCCCCTCGTAATTACCGAAATATGCATTTACCCCCTGCCAGATATGAAAGTCCATCCATGAGTCTCTAATGGATGCATTTACCCTTCCCCCCCTGCAAGATATGAATTGTTTTCTTACCAATTTGTTACAAGCAATTGGCTCATTAGAGGCTCATGGATGGACTTTCATATCTGGCAGGGGGGTAAATGCATATTTCGGTAATTATGAGGGGGCAGGTTGTCGACTTTTAAAAGACAGGAAGGTAAAGTAAAAAAACGGGATAATAAAGAAAGGTTTTCTGTAATTTATCCATATATATATATATATATATATATATATATATATATATATATATATATATATATATATATATATATATATACACACACGATTTCAAACTAGGCATACAATTTTCAGAACAACACTTATTTTCACAGCAAATATATATCCTTTTCAGCAAGAGAAAAAATAAAATAAAATAAAATAAAATAAAATAAAGAAGAAAAAACTTCGCTACAAGGCCAACTTTCTTGTCAAAAGAAATGTTAGCTGGTATCCATACGTTATATTTTGGGTAAATTGCACGTTCGGTTTTCAAATTATGTGACAAATTACGCTTTAATTATTAATTTTTAATTTATTATAATTTTAAATTTAAATTTTTAAAATTAGAATAATTAAATTTTACTATCTAAATTAGATGACTGAATATTAAGCATCGTTAATATAAAGTGACGTGTATCTAAATTATTATTACATTATCAATTATAATATTTTTACATTATTTATACATTAATAATTTATCAATATTTAATAACTAAAATTAGATTGTGGAATTCAATTACAATAATTCTAAAATTTTGAGCTAAAAATTAAAATAAATTAAAGTTTAAAAACTAAAATATATCTAAACGGGCAATTTAATCTTTAAATTTTTCATCAATAAACTTAATATTAAATGTTCACGGGGCATTAATTAATTATGGTATTATACATTAAATCTCTTTTCCCTTATATTTCAAACATTCAAATTCATTGATCATAGTCCTTGTAGTTATAGTAAACCCTTTTAAGAAACATATTGGAGTAGGTAAACACCAATCAAATTCCCCTAGATTCAAGTCAACGCATCAAGATATGCACATGCGATTACTTCACCGCTGGTTACGCTCAAAAACAGAATCTCTAAATTAGAGCGAGAAGTTAGGTTAAGGTGACTATTTTTGCACGTGCTTAGAATCTTAGAAGCTCCAATGTTGCACTATTGTACCCATATGTATACTAATTTTTAAATTTTAAATTTAAATTTATATTTTAATTTTTAAATATTTAATTTTAAATTTATTTTTTAAATTAAAATATTAAATTTTATATTTTTGTTTAACTTTAAAATTTTTAACTTTAAATTTAAATTAAAGTGCAAAATATATTAAAATTATAGTTTAGTAAAAAGTAATATTAAATTTGATGACAAGAGTAATTTTAAAATAAACTATATTTTATTGTCAGAATTATTAAATTTTATAAAATAAATTAAATATAATAATTCTATATACACTATAATTAAATATTATATTATTGCATTAAATCAAATGCGATAATACAGAATTATTAGTAATTTGATTCAAAAAAATTCAGATATTTGATTATATTAAAAAACTATGTAATATTGCATAACACGAACTAAACACGCCTTAAAATTAATATCAATTTCGTGGATTTTTCTTTTATGAAGATATTTTATTCGGAGAGTAGATATCCCAAATATAATAATATTTATTAATCTATAAATTATATACTATTAGTATACCAAAATAAGGGGCTACTCATCTCTACAATAATCTAATTCCCAGTATAAACAAATACTACGGCACCACTATACTTGAGAAATATCAAAGAACAAAAGTTTTAATATTTTATATTCGATAAAATTAAATTATAAGTTCTTATTCAAAGAAACAAACGTGTACACTTCTCTAAATAGAAAAGTGACACATTGTAAAGAATTTAAGATAACCCATATTAGCAAAACAGAGATACCACCCTATCCTATTTTTAGTATTATATATTATTAATTATAGCATTATGGCCCAAATTTCTTTCCTAAGACTAACACAAGTAAGTGAAAACAAGAGATATTTTAATTTACACATATTTTGCTTTCCTAGAAAAAGATGATGAGCTACAATTTGGCTAATTAGCGAAAAGAATTTAAATTTGCAAGTGTAGATTTAGAAAATTAAAATGTGGCTTTCTCTTTGTTTTATAAGGTGCAAGAATACAGTGAATCTAAACTCTTCCACATCATATATATAGTCGATCTAATCCTTAATTAACAATGGGGAGAGAGTTTCTTTCTTTTTGTTTTTGTTTTTGTTTTTTTTTTATCAACATACAGTAAAAAGAGAGAAACTCCATCCATACAAAGTCGGTATGATTAGTTATTACTAAAAATATATAAAACAAATTTTAATTTAGGGATCACAATCAGGTTATTTGGCGGAAGGTCAGATTGGACCGAATTATGTTCGAAGTAGCAAAAAATTAGTTGAGTCGAGTCACAATTGAGACATGTGGATATTGTGTCCATACATTTTAAATGAATTGATTGTATATTTCTTATAATTTGAGCTCCTGTGATAGCAGACTAGGTTGAGCTGAATCGCATTTGAAATAGCGTGAGGTTGGACTAAGTCAAGTCACATTTGAAGTGACGTGAGGCTGATTGGAATAATTTACAATCAAGATCTGTAAACGTTGTGTCTATACGTTATATTATTGATTCTATATTTTTAATTATTCGAATTTTTGAAAATAATGTTTTGTGTCAATAATCCGACAAATACTGTTTCCAATTAGATATGGTGATCAAGATCGGGCCTTGCTGAGTCGGGCTGTAAGTAAACATAGTTCTTATATATTTGGGCTTTAGACCTCACATACTCGGTATTGGAGTAGAGCCTCTAGTGGGCCTACTCGGCCCATTAGAAGCCCAAACCGTTATTTGACATTTGGTTACTCAAGGTTAAAATGTCGTTACAAATTTTAAATTGTATACTCCAAACATAAATGTAAGATTTATATATCCCATTTTAGAGTTCACAAAAAGTCAACTGGATAATAATAATAATAATAATAATAAAATTATGTGACAAGTAAAAAAATGATGTCTGTGTGTTTGGTTCGTGTTATCATGTCAGGATTACAGGCAATTCTGCTAGAATTACAGCGTTTGGTTCCGTCAATTTGTAATCTGGTCAGTAATATAGTATTATAAATGATGTGGATTAACTCTAAAATATTACCAGTAGGAGATGAGTATCTCGTATTATTAATGACGGGTTATCATATTGTATAAAATTATAAGTTTACCCATTCAATTCTCTAAATCCTTTCAATATATTATTTTTCAAATGTTAATTTTAAAATTTAAAATTTTGACTTATCAAATTTTAAAATTAAAAATTAAAAATTATTTTTAAAAATCTAAATTTAATTTTTTAATTTTAAATTTTAAATTTTAAATTTATACTTATATTTTAATTTTTAAATTTTAAATTAAAATATTAAATTTTATTTTTTAAAATTTAAAATTTAAATTCAAAATTTTAAATTCAAGTGTAAATTATATTAAGTTATAGTTTACTAAAAAATAAGATCAAATTTGACCTGAAGGATAATTTTAAATTATATTATACTTTAATATCAAAATTACTGAATTTTATAAAATAAATTAAAATATAAAATATCTATATATATACTATAATTTAATATTATATTTATGTATTAAATCAAGCGTGTTAATGCAACATCAGTAATAATCTAACTAAAAAATTTAAGATATTTAATTATATCGAAATAATCTATAACTATAATGTTATACAATGTGAACCAAGCATAAACGTGTCTTTAGATTAAAACTATAATGTTATACAATGTGAACCAAACATAAACGTGTCTTTAGATTAAAATGGCATTAAATATAAATTTTATTTTTGAAGCGTACATGTAGCATTTCTCAAAAATTATATACATGCGTGGCGAAACAGTAACATTGCTTAAAAAAAAAATTTATACACATGCTCAAAAATCCTTTAGTATATATAGGATGTCTCCATACAACTTTACTTTGACTGAAAGCACTTATCTCAATCTTACTTTGACTGAAAGTACTTCATGTAAAGTTCAGTACACCTTGCTCCATATCTACCACCAGATTAACAAGAGCCAATTTTTAATGAACTATAACCAACATAAAAACAAAATAAACCCACCTAGTTACAAAAGGAAAGAACTCCATATCACTACTGGTCTTGGTTTTGGTCCTGGGCTGTCCAATATGTCTTCACAGCCAAGAGCAGCTTCTCCCTCACCAGCGGGCCGTCTTCGTGGTCGACGATCCGGCTCTCCCACCGCATTCCGTCCGCAGTGCTTTTGATCTTCACCAGAATATCGATGTCGTCGCGGAAGATCACGGCCCCCTCCGGCCTCAGGATTCTATCCATCTCGACGAGAATGTCCTCCATTTCGCATCTTTTTACCCGACAAATTAAAAGTTGTGAGGTTGAGGAGTAAACTGATATTTTATTAAACTAGCTAGTGCAGTTAATTTATGATCAATTTTCCATATGCTAACCTATCTTTGTAGAGACTGAACACTGAATCAGCATGAAGAAGATCATAGGTTCTCGGATACGTAGACATTGCCTCACACCTGCAATGAAGCGAAATTCACAGCATGTAATTAACTAACATTGTCAGCATTACACAATGGATTAGTTACTAACATTTATCTATTTTCTGCTGCGATTGATCTTCATTAATCATTTTGTTTTGGCAATGAGTTGAAGTCTTCAATCATTCCCTTTCTGGTGAAATATATCTATCAGATAGAAATGGCCACATCAATGCTGATTCATCTTAATTGGCGGATGCAATGCAACTTGGTTTACAATTCACTCTTGAAAGTAGTTCTATAGCTTTACTTATCTAAATAGTAAATTTACTACACTAATCTCACTACTAGTATTTTTTTTAAATTACAAAAATTTAAAATATTATTTAAATTCTTAAAATTACTAGATTTAAGAGTTGTAAATATTATAATCCCTTTTATTTGTAGACTTAGACCTAATTTGATAATATAATGAATAAAACTATTATTTTTATATTATAGAAAATTCATAAACTTTTTAATTCTTTTGATTTTTCTTTCTTTTATGTTATAGAAATTGCAGTTGCAACCAAGTTCTTTTAAAGAGGTAGAGACGATAAAGGCTTTTTAATTTTTTAGACTTTTTATAACATAAAATAAGCATTAAATAAACTTTTTACGAATTAATTGTAAAAAATCATAATAAATAAAAAAAGAAAAAAAAAAAAAGAAGTTAGCACGAGAGCTCAAACTCACCAATCGTGGTACGTGCCGATGAGCCCGCGCTCGTAGATCACACCGAGCGTGTCCACGGGCGCCGCGGTGGGCACCACGTTCATGACCCACACGGGCTCGCCCACGAGCGCCGCGGCGAAGCCGCCCAAACGCGCGTTCATGTCGAGCACGTTGCGGCGCCGCCGCAGCTGCTCCGCCTCCGCCGCCGCCGCTGCTTTGTAGTACTTGACCCTCCTCCTCCACACCGCCGCGTCCTCCGCGAACGCCTCCGCCGCCACTCCCGCGACGCTCCCGCTCCCGATTCGAGGCGGTGCCGCCGCGGCGCGCTCCGGCCACCGCGCCAGCTCCCCGCCCGCCACCTGTTTGATGTTATGCACCTGAGGCAGCGGCGTTATGCAGGTCTCCATTTTCGCGTACCAAGCGGCGTCGGGGTCTGAGCTTGCGGGGCAAAACTGGGGGAATCTGATGATCTTGCGGGTGATCTTGCAGTGGATGTGATTGGTTGGTTTTCGCCAAACTGCGATGTCGCCGTTCTCTTTGATCTTTTTCCAGCAGAGGCTCCTGGTTATGTTTTCGATCGCGGATTGTTCGGCATTCAGATCGTCTTGAGTTCTCTCCCACCCCTTCCAGTGGCGCCTCCAGTTGATCGGAGGGCCCGAGAGGATCCAGTACCCGCCGGGCCGCAGAATGCGGTCGATCTCCATCAGGTATAATCCATCTTTTTCATCAGGATTTTTTCGAGATTAAGAATCAATTCATCAGGATTAAAAAACCAAGAATGGGGTTGAATCGCACTGATGGTTCCATTTTTATTTTATTTTATTATTTTTTATTTTTTTTTTGAAAATTGTACTAGTCGCTAATTTTGATTTATTCGAGCTAATGAAACTACTATATAAGGCAACAAAACCACATTCTTAAGAAATCTTTTCGTAGAATTAGGAGATGATTGATACAATTTACCATACGTAGAAGAAAAAATGTTGATGAGAAGATGGAATTAGTACCGTAGAGATGCCAGGGGATTAGGCAGCGCGAGCAGTGCGCCATGTCGAAAGCTCTGGCCGGGTAGGGCAGGCGGTTGGAGGCGAGCACGCCGATCATGGCCGGCACGCCGCGCTCCAGCGCGAACTGCACCTGCGCCTCGTGCGTGTCCCTCGGCGCCAGCGACATCGTCAGGATCCCTCGCGACAGCAGGTACGCGCCCCAGCTCGCGACCTGCAGCTCTGACGCCATGTTACAACTCAAAAGATGGATCTGATGTAAAACAAAACAATCGGAAGGGAGGGAGAAGGCGGCTCGGTACGCACCCCGCAGCCGGTGTCAATGGCGGTGCGTATCGAGCCGTCGCGGAGCGGGACGAGGCGGTCGATGTCATCGATATACGCGTCGGCGCCGTTCGGAAACATAGTCCCGCCGCCGGGGAACACGAACTTGTCTCCCTCCACCTTGATCCAATTCTGAACCGCCTTCTCGACCGTTAGCTCCTTATGCGGCACGTTGGCAAACCACGCCACGCCCCGGCTCTCGGGCCACGGGAACGGGCTCCGGTATCCGGGGGGCGCCGGGATCAGGCACTTGAGTAGCTCCCACTTCTCCGGGCAATGCCGCTCTCTATAAACGAGCCGGTCCCGGTCGAACCGCAGCGACCGGTCCCGGTCCTCGCACGGCGTGTACTCCGAGTACTTGCCGTCGCACGCCGGAAACTCCCGCGCCTCCGCCGCCGACACGTCCAATTCGCCTGCGGTGTGGTGCGCTGCGAAGTCCAGCGCGGCTGCTTCGCCGATGCCGCGTTCGGCGGCAATGCCGTTACGGCAGGGGACGGTGGAGGAGGAGGCGGCGCCGCCTCCGTGGTGGTGGGAAGTACTTCCGAGGAAGTAGGAGGCGGCGCAGAGGGAGGTGAGGAGGGCGAGGGGGAGGAGGTTGAGGCGCTTCCAATATTGTTGGATGCGGTGTGGCTTGCACGCACCGTTAAACGGTGCAGAAGTCCCCGCCATTACTCCTCTGCTTAATTCCTTGGACTCCGGTGAGAGAGTCCAAGGACTTGATATTTGTTTCTAATCAGAAATTACAAGTATCAGAAACTGATATATTTAATATTTATTTATATTTATTTCTTCTTCTTCTTGTTGTTTTTTTTTTTTTTTTTTTTTGAAAGATGGGTAGATTATGAAATTGATTGGCATGTAATTTAATTTATAGTTGATGCATGCGTGAGTGTAACTAATAAAGAAAGGTGGGGGAGATGGCGGCGGCGGGGTGAGTGCGGTGGTATTAAATTTAGAAAAATATGTTTTAGAATGACGAGTTAAAAAAATTTTGTTTTAGAATGAGTATAATGCATATTATATAATTACCCTAAATAAAATAGAATGTAGGGTAGCATTGCTCTTAAATTTCTCTCGCTTCTTCATCATGGATACTGGTGCTTTTAACTTATATAATTTATGTAATTATAAATTTATTAAAATAAATAATTAATTTAAATTTTATATTTTAAAAAATAAATATTAAATTATTAAAATTAAATAAATTAAGTATTAAAATTAAAATTTAAAAATAGTATATATTTTCGATACATTTTATATATTTTAACCACAAAAATAATGGTTGGAATTGTTTTGGACGCTTGGAAGGATATTTCAACTGCATGAGTCGGGGGAAGGGCCCAAGTTGTGTTTTGGTGTTTGTTGGCTGTTTGATGTGCCTGGCTATTATTTGATGCTTAATTTGATTAGGTATTGAGGTTTTTATTATTCCATCAAATGTTAAGAAACTTAATTATCACCATTATTGTCACCATTGTGCAGCAGAATGGTATTTCGATTGCGAGCTAAAACATTTTAGAGATTCTATTCCCCTAACCTTCTTATATTAAAGGTATTAATAAAGGTATTAAAGGTATTGTTTGATTGGAATATAAGTAAAAAGCTACTTATTCTAATGATTATGGTGCTTTTGATTTGCGTTATAAAATATTACAGATTATTTTGACATTATTTGATATTACATAATTAGATATTTGAAAATTTTAAATAAGATCACTTATATTACCGCTATTTGATTTTAATGCAGTAATGTAATGTTGGATTTCATTAGTTCATTTTATAAAATTTAGTAATTTAGAAAATAAATTATAGTTTATTTGAAAATTATTCCTGTGGTCAAATTTAATATTATTTTTTACTAAATTATAATTTAATATAATTTATAATTAAATTTAAAATTTGAATGAAAATAATATTATTATAACTTTTGAGATAAGAAAGAGTAAAATTAATTTTATATTTGGATGAAAAAATAAATTGTTACTGAAAATAAGAAAAAAATATATTTGAATCGTTAGATTGGAATAACTAGAATCAGAATAATTATATTTTATAAAAAATAATATTTTATATAATTAATTAATAATTTAACTTATTTAATTAATTATTACTATATGACTCTATTATAAGTTAACCACAAATAATTTAATAAATTAATAAATTAATTATTTAAAAGTTAAATAGTTAGTTAATAAAACAATTAAATTAATCAAAAAATTAATATAATAATTAAAATTATATTTGTTTTAATTAAGCTTTTTTTTTTTGGTTGTAACAAATTTGTTCCAGCAAAAAAAAATAAAATAATAATTATAAATTTACAATAATTTGTTCTTAAAAAATCGAAAACAGCTATTTTCATCCCTCTTTTTTTTTTTTTTTTTTTTTTTTTTTTTTTTTTTGCTTATCCCCCGTATTCTATAACCAAACAAGGCTTAAAAGACTCGCCCTTTTGAAATCAAAAATACATAAAAAATTATTGAATATAGCATGTTAAATAGTGTTTAGTAACTCAGAAATCGTTTGGTTTGATGAAAATAAAATAAAAAAATATATATATATCAACTGTTGAAATTGTAGCAATTAGAACAGTATCCATATTGTTTGGTTTAATACATGCAATTGCAACTGCAACTGCAATTATTGTTACTACATATTTTTTTTATTTGGTAGCTAGGCAATTTGAATTATCTTTATCTTTTTCTAAATCAAACGGTCTAATTCGATGCCAACTGCTATAGTTAAAATTACAGCAAATTAAGATGTGATTCTAACTGTAATAATTAAATTTAATTACACAGGTTTAACTAGAGCTACTGATTTAGACATATTGATTCAAACACTATAATTTAAATTTACATGCAGTAAAATTATTATGCGATGGTAACTGCTTGCAACTAATTAATTGACCCCTCAATTTGAAAAAAATATATTTTTTTTTCTAAGAGAAAATAATAACATAATTAAAATTTTTTAAAATAAATTTAACTAAAAATATAAAATAATTAAATTTAAAATTTAAAATTTTAATATTAATCATCAAATTTTTTATCGACTGCGCTGATGTGCACGTGGTTACGTCAGGTAGGGCATCAAGCGGACCAAGATTTGTAAGCTCAACTTTACAATTACTATAATTCTGTCCCTACCACCCAACCACCATATTTTGTGTACATACACATAATAGTGAGTAATTAGTGAGTAATTATTTCTCATTTTCTTTAGAATCCAAAAGGCTTAACATTAGCTAATAAATAAAGTTAATAGTAACACTTGTAATCCAAAACCCTTTTTATTTTTTAATCCTTTGGAGGTGAGGGCACTCTTGACTTTTTAGCTAATTCAGTTTGATTCATAGAAAAAGTAAATTTTCTAAAAAAAAATTTCTTCAGATTTTATAGAAAAATAATGTTTTCATTTTCAAAAAAATAAATATCGATGGAAAGCTTTTTTTTTTTTTTTTTTCTTTTTTTTTATACAAACCAAACACCACAAAATATATAAAAAAAAATTCCGTCAAATTTTTTTTTTCTATAACCAAACACTCCTTTACTCTGGCTGACACTTTTTGCATTTTGGAACAAATATACTTTCATAGCCTATAATTAACAATATCAATTAGAGGTTTACAGAGAAAATATGTCTAGGAAATATTATAAAGTTGCTTTCGTAGTTAGAGTAAACAAATAGTAACTTTGAAAAGAAAAATTTAGACTTTTGAAGAAATTTTATGATACTTTTTCCGTATAAAGTTCCACATTCATGTGACTACTAAAAAGCAAGTCAAAAAAAGGCATGATAGTGACTAATAAGGCTTCAGCATTTTCTATTTTCCAGAAAAATGCATATATAAACTTACATACACTACAACCCACAATAAGATTTGAATTTATATATAACCTGCCCTTCGTAAGAATAAGTACCTCAATTTTGAGTAGTGCGAAAATTCAATTCCATTTGAAAAAAAATTATGGTTCTATTATGATATAATTTTTACAGTTTTACTTTACTGGAAAAATGAACTTTGCTAATAATAGAGAGTTTTGGATTCATGCGTTTATTGCGGACCACTTATATTATCCCCTGGGCCCTCTCCCTACCTAACAAGAAAATCCCTTTGCACCTAACACTTAAACCCTTAGCTCCCTCTCCATGTGATTAGCAGGTGCGCCAGTCCATTACATAATCATGGTGATCATAAAAAGTGTACCTTAGGTGCAGCTTTAGAAGATCGATGGTCCTTTGCTTCACCTGGGAGTGATGCGGATCAGATCGATACTGCAACCTTATGCGTAAACTATTTTACATACGGAATGTATAGCTCCATCATCTATCTTTTGACAGGATACACTTTTCAGTTCTAAGAATTCAAAAAGGTTTAGATCAATATTGAGTTAATTTCCCCGCAGATGGGTATTGTGGTTCTATATGTGGAACCATGCGAGAGAAGTTGCACGCAATGTGCAACAAGTATTGCTTTATTATCATTAACACGTAAGCTTTTGAATTTAATAGTTAGCACCAACGATCTGATAAGTATTATCTGATAAGTATTATCAGAATACAAATTCGATTCTCACACGATACAGGTGTTGAGAAAAAATATTAATTATTTATTTATGAATTAAAAATATGTCAACTTTTTTATCCTGTGATAAGAGGCCCATAAGATTAATAAGTTGGGTGGGACTGCGGTTCACAATAGACCTAATACCCAGATGAATTGAGTCTGGTCGAGATCCAGCTGCGATTCAGAATAGACCTAATATGCGGCAAGAGGCCTAATAATAAATCTAACGTCAAGATAGGTGGAGTTCAGTAGAAATCTGTAAACATTATTGTGTCTATACGCTTTAAGTAAATTAATTATGTATTTATAATAATTCAAACTTTTGAAATTAATAAGTAGCGTCAACGATCAGATAAGACGGTCCGCGCGTTATCTATTTGTCTTTATTGTAAGTTGTAATAATATTGTAGAGCAAATAATATTTAAATTTTACAATTATAGTGTGCAATATGTTAGCAATTTCTTCAAATATATCTCTATCTCTCTCTCTCTCTCCCTCTTAATATCCCACAGCTGAAAAAAAAAAAAAGAGCGGGCACACAATTCTGAAAAGCTATATTTATAAATAATATTTTTAAAATAAAGGGTTAGTCGTATTTTTTATATTTATTTTAATTTAAATTCTAAAACATACGTTTAATTTTAACAAAAATGATCACATGACAATTTACCAATGTTCTGCGACTGTAATATACAAAAATGAATTTAACTACGACAGCGGGCTCTTTGGACTTCGTTATTATACAGCAATTGCTTATATGTCTCTGAAAAAATTTCGACTCGCTTATTTACTTATTTTAGAAGATTAATATTAAAAATAGTTTTTTAATATATTTTTCTTAAATATACATAGTTAGATTATATTAGTGTACATAGTTAGATTATATTAGTGAGTAATTTTTATAAAATTATTATTTTATTCTTTTAAATGTTTCCTCCTATCATTACATACTTTTTTTATTTGCCAGAACAATAAGAGTATTTTAATTTTTGTTATCCTTTTAAATATTTTTTTTCTACTGTTATAGTTTTTTTTTTTATTTCCCTTAAAGTTAAAAGAAAATTAGATATTTTAATTTTTTTAATTTTGATAAAAATTTAGTTTAGATTTAATATAAAATAACTTAATTACTGGTAACTAATGGCATGATATAAAATATTGAGGGGGCACGGCACTCATCTGTCATGTCCCGAATCTATCTATTTGGTCGGTTCGGACACGCGCACAGACCGCCGAACGGACAGAGTCTCTCCTGTATCGTCCAAGATGTACGTAAAATCAATGTATGAGAATGAATGAGAAAGCATTTATACAACATCTCAGAGGGTATCAAAAAGCGAGAAATGTAACTTAACTAAACATTTTTGATATCTTCTCTGAGATGTTGTATAAATATTTTCTCCAAAAAAAATTCTGTCTGTTCAGCCGTCTGTGCGCGTGTCTCAATCGACCAAATAGGCGGGCTTGAAATGTGTCAGATGAACGAGGAATATTTTCCCTTCTATATTTAGCCAACAATCTATAGGAATAACCAGTGGGCCCCATAATTTGGGCCCTACTCGAACCAGATTATGGGAAATTCGAGTCCATGAATTCCAAATTATGCCATTTAAAAGCCCATGGGCTGGTTCGACCCGACCTTGTCCCATCGACAACGGGGCAAGGGTGGGTCCCACACTACACTCCTTGCTCTTGAGAGCGCTGTTTCGCACAGCATCGCATCACGTGTACGCGCCCCCAAAAATCAACGGGGGAATAATAGCGATCGATGAGAAATCCCAAGAAACCCCATCTCCTCTAGGTGAGAAACCCTATACATTTTTATCTCCTTTCGCGATTTTAGTCGATTAAATCCCGATTAAATGGCTCGAATCTCTGATTTATTCGAGTGATTTGGGGATATTTTTGTTTCCGACGCTTAGAATCTGTTTTGTTTTGTTTTGTTTTTTTTTTTGGGTCCATAATTTGGGGTAAGAAATCGCATCTTGTTGAGATTTAGTGCTTTGAGTGGTGTTTGTAGGATTAATTGTTTCAACGAAGCTCATTTTCAGCCCCGTAGAGAGAAAATCAGATTAGATGTGGGGAGTGTTGTGTTAATGGAGGTGGTGTGTGGAGATCTCTCATTTTTTTCCTACTAAGGCTGAGGAAGATGGTGGTGATTAAGTTGTTTATGTTTTACTTTTTAAAAGAAAAGATCTTTTACTCTGACGTAGCAGAATTGTGCATTAGTGCTATAGAAGCAGGTGATATCTATAAGTGTGAGAATTTAGATGGATAAAGTATCATCTTGGTATCCTTGTCCCTTTTTTTTTAGTGCTTTATAGCTGCTTGATGTTGATATGGATTATCGGTTCTCATGTCATGTGGAAAGCAGATGTTTTGTTGAATGTTTCTGAAATATATGACTCTTTTTGTTGATCTGCATGTGATTTGGAGTTGAAATTTAACTTTACAACCCATGGGATTTTATTTCTGCATATTTGTTGTATGTATTTTAAGACAGAATAAATGACAATGTTATATCAGTCCAGCTTTTGTATCTTGCAGTATTTTTGTTAAGCTCTTTAGGGAGCAGCTTGTTTTGTAAGTCCAAAAAAAAGGATTAAGAGCTTACTTTTACTCACAAGTGAATCAACCCTAACATTAGCTCTACTTAAAGTATGGCATTGTAGTGATATTTAAGTTTATTTTCTTTATGCCTGTATAGATCGTGTAGATGGTACTTCTTAATTTGTTATTTGGAGGTTTTTCTTTCCAATTAGGTGGTGAAAATGGAGGTGGAATTCGTGACGAAGGGGAAGCAGCGAGTGGCTGTTCATTATGTAAATGCCCCTGATTGTGGTGTTGTCGAAGAAAATTTTGGCGGATATTTCCATGACCGTGATGATATTTCTCTTGCTGAGGTTCTTCAAGATCAGGTGGGAACTAACTGTTTTTTTTTTTTTTTTTTTGTATATTAATTTTAGTCTATTTTGTGTCATAATCATTCTTCTGGTTTCTGTTTTTTGAGCTTTCCCAAATTGTTTCAGATAAAAAACTTTGCAGTCGCAAAAGCTATCTTATAACGATATTTTCAGAACGAGGGAAAGTACCACATGCGCTTCAAGTCAATGGTTGCTTAGTTTCACACTTACGCTGAGTTTATTTTTGGTCCAGGAAATTGTCTACCAATCATTGCAAAGAAATGTTCAATGCAGTAGTTCTAGATCTTCTGTGAATCATGATCGTGGGCAGAGCTCATCGAAACTTGTGAGTTTGGACTCACAGCTAGCTGCAGATGAAGCCTTTGCTAGAGAATTAGAAGAGTTAGAGAATCAACTATCTGCTACTTCTTTTGGTGATATCAGGACAAAAGCTGGTAAGGAGTTTTCTGGACATATAGATTAAGTGGAGTATGTTTTTGTGAAAGTTAAGTTTTGCCGACAAGTCTTGCTCTAATTTGATTTGTACGGTTATGCTTGTTCGTGTTGCATCGTGGTTTGTAGAGGGCTAGGCTATGGTAGAGTGCCAATAAAATCTGTAAGGGTTGTAATTGTCAGAATTCTTGATAAATTAATTTCATGGTGCTCGGTAAAAACTGCACAGAATATCTGTTAGTTTCTGAATTCCAATGTAAATTTTTGGCAATTCAATAGATCTATTATTTTAATAGTTGGATTCTAAAGGAAGCACAATGATATACAGTTCCTTTGTGTAAAATATCAGTTAGCTAGTAGTGTGTTTTTACTTGAAGTTTTAGTGCTGACTCCATATTGATTCTGACATTGCGAAATTTTTATGTTACTCTATGAGGATAGTTACACATGGAACAAATCCAAAACCGTCTCCCGCATCAAACAGTGGATGCACTTCTGCAAATCCATCTGCTCAGGTATCCTGTCGGCCTTTACACAAAATGTTATTTCATTTTTAACAAAGGAAACTTATGATTGACAGCACACAGGTTGCAAGGGAAGATGATATTGACCCAGATTGTATGACTTATGAGGTGGGATTGATTTTTCAATGAAACTTACTTCACTAGCTGCCAGTTAGTATATTAAGGTTTTATTATTGTTATTGTTATTATTATAGAATACAACTATTCTTGGGTATTCTAAGCTTGAAGAACTTCATATGTTTTTGTTTCAAATAAGTGCTCCCTGCCCAAACTGGCTTTATTAAGTTGAATTAACTTCATTTTGCCATGAAGAGCTCAAAGGAGCTCATATGTATGATTCAGTTTATTTGATCGAGTAGACTTTGTTTCACTTTGTTTGTTGCTTTTGTATCTTACAGCTTGTAGTTCTGTTGTTCCCTCAGGAATTGCAACAGTTAGGTGAAGCCATTGGTACTCAAAGCAGAGGGTTATCAGAAAAGCTGATATCATATCTACCATCCTCAACCTACAAAACTGGGTTATTCTCAAAGAGAGAAAAACATGAAGAGTATGCTTTCAATTCTTTCTGTGATTATGATGTTGACTTTCATGCCTATTTGTTAGATTGGTAGATTGCCGAATGTTATACTTCAGAGGTTTAAACAAGCTGGACACGAAAATCTGTGCTTTTTTTTTTTTTTTTCCTTAATGCTTTCCTATATGATTTTTTTAGCGTCTCGTTCTTTTTATCAGAAGTACGAAACTTAAGACTTGTAGATCCATTTCACATGCAAGAGCAAGTGACATACTAAGAGATCGTTCTCAATAGTTACATGGAAAAATGAAGTGCTTTAAGGGGCAATCTAAACACACAAAATTTTAACTAGTAGGTAAAGTTACTTTGCACTTTTACTAATAACTAACAATATTTGCTATCTGCAGATGTGTCATCTGTTGTATGGCTTATAAGAACAAGGATAAGCTGATCACATTGCCCTGCCAACATCAATACCATAAGGCTTGTGCAACTAAATGGTTAAAGATCAATAAGGTAATCTTGATTCAGTTATAATTTTAATCACCTCTGTTTTTCTCTGGACTACTATTTGGTTCCTTTACCACCACCTCTATGCTCTTTTGCTAACCAATTTTTTGTAATTCTTTTAATGCACAGTTTAGTATTATCTTGATGAACTTTTGCTCTTTTCGCCAGGTCTGCCCAGTTTGCTACGAGGAGGTATTTGGCTCTTAAGTATTAAACATATTACATCTGCATGTCGTCCGTCGATGGTTGCACCAACCAGTCGTTGTGTTTGTCGATTGTTGTGTTTGGGATTAATTTGTTCTGAAACAGAACTTTTTTGTGTTAAGTTTTTATGTGAAATTTCGAATAGGAGAAATGAACTATGGACATGTAGCTGGGAAAGATGACACCGTGCTTCTGTGAGACTGCATGTGTACTGTTGGTTCTTGTACTTGTGTAACGATTAACTTGAGCCAAATTATCTGTGTATAAATATGTCTAAATTTGGAAATATAGTGGTTAATGACTTAATTATAATAGATGCCTACTTGTGCCAATCAAATTTTAACTGTACATTATATATAGCCTATGATCAACTCTGATAAGACGACAATTTACTGTTTTGTAACTAAAGTATCAGCACATCCTCTCCCTCTTACTCCGAGAGAAAATTACACTAATAATAATAATTATATAATATCTAGTACTTGACTCTTTCTTAGTTTTTTTTTTTGTTTTTTTTTTTTTTTGGAGATAAACTTAGTCGACTTTATAATTTGCTTGCGTGTAGATTAAGCGTTTTCTCCTGCAATGATTGTTACTTGGTTCGTAAGTTGGCAAGTATGGGACAATATCATCATCAAGCGTTACTCTGAAATAACCTACAAATTAAATGGATACATTGGCATATCAATATTGTAGGATCAATAGGATTAACCAACCTGGAGGAATGGGAAATGGCGATATTTCCACCAGTTATTAATCTCTAATAACTTACTTAATGGGGTATATATTAAAGTTGTCATCAATCAAAGCGATTGCAACTAGACAATGCGATTGATTAATTACATTTAGAGACAAGCTAGGTTTTCATTTCATCATGGGAAACAAAGTGTGACATTCAAATTAAATGTCGTCTCTTCACACTTTCCTAGGTGCACAACATTAAAGACTTAATTAAGAGATCTCAAATCTATATATATTAGCTACTAAATATGCAAAACTTGATCATTTTATTTTTGCCTCCAGGGTTAGCAAGAATTACATGTTTGGTTTTTCAAACATGATAGCTAATCTTGGACATAAATGTTCCAACTACATTTAGGTGTGTAATCAAGTAGCTAGGTGATCACTCTAGCTAATTAATGCTTAAACCTACTAGAAATTAATTAAGGGTTTTACTACTTATGTATAATTCAATGCACATGCATGCTATCACCTATTCTCAAGGACTACTTACAGGTATATAGGTGGTCCAGATATTGCCTACATATATATATATAGTGGAGGAAAATTAATTAGATAGATAATTTACATATATAGAGTTTTTTATTAATTAGGGAGCTTAGTTTACATATATGTATCCCAAAGAATATATATATATATATATATATATAGAGAGAGAGAGAGAGAGAGAGAGAGAGAGAGAGAGAGAGAGAGAGAGAGAGAGAGAGAGAGAGAGAGAGAGAGAGAGAGAGAGAGAGAGAGAGAGAGAGAGAGAGAGAGAGAGAGATAAATTTTTATAGTTTTTGTAATTAATTTATGTGTAACACAAAAGTTTGCAGACTCGATTACAATCAATTAAGCTTACGTTCGAACGGCCAAAAGTCGTATTTTTGTTTTGAATTTGAGTGATTCTGCTATAAAAATTGCACGAACTGGTCCGTCAAACTAATAAAATTATTCAAAATTCCGACGCACCACAAGAAGATCTAAGAACATATATATATATATATATATATATATATATATATATATATATATATATATATATATATATATACAATTAGGGCACAAAGAACACAAATTTTTGTTACTAAAACATTTGTATAAGCTAGTATAAATTTCTTTTCCAAACACCAAGATATGATGTGGAGTGTAAACAAAATAACCAGAATTTGATGCAAGAGGGAGTTGGCAAATCATAACCTGTCTTAAAAGCATGCGGAGAATTATATACTGCGATTACCGTGCAAAAGTAGGTACATCTTTTTAGTCATTAATTGTTATATCAATAAAAGCTTGTATATATTTATGTAATATGATTTAGCAGTAAATTTTGTATTTTTTCTAGTTGAACCACTAGTCATTCGATTAGGGCTTATAATTGTTTGTTTTGTGAGTTTATTTAGAGAATCAAGTGGATTAGTATATTTCCATGCATGTGCCTGTTCCGCAGAGGTTGGAAATGTATGCATATTTTAAAGGTAAATAAAAACATATTTTTAAAGAGACCGTAATTCTCGTGTCTAATAGTTTATTGAGAGGTTATGTTTAGAGTTGTGTGAGTTTCTCATATGTTTTATTTTATTATTTTTTTGCATTTTAAAGCATATTTGTTGTTTATAACATATTCTGGAACCCATGACGCCTACGCGGCTCGAAAAAAGAAAAGAAGAATAACAAAGAAAAAATAAAAAAAGAAATTCAGTTCTTATGCATAGGGTTGCATGCCCAAAATTTCACAATAAATATTATGTATACACAAATCAAATAACTCTTTGAGATTGAGAGTTAATAATTTGTACCAACGAATAATAATAGTTTAATTTATACATATTTCTATAGTTTTCATTGAATAATGTAATAAGCTTCCAATTTGGAGCTGCAAACAAATGTTCTGAATCCTCAACGTAAGTTGTTGATTCATGTGTTCCATAAATATATATAGAATCCTCATAGAATCCTCTTACGTTCTGATCATAATTTTCATAATTCAAATCGCCTCTCAGGCCTTCTAAATTTCAAGAAAAATATATTCTTTTCATTTAAAACTAGAGCACCATGACATGCTCGATCGAGAGCTGACGTATTCGGTATATATATTTAACCATAACTCTATATTAAATTAGATTAAGATGCTGAAAAAATTTATTTATATATTTTATATTTAACACTTTTCCATTTATATATGTTATGGATCCTGCTAAAACTACAAGAAAATAGATATTTTATGGCAAATTAATGTATTGCGTGCCATATTAATCTTTTATGTGATTACTTTCAACTTGTTCTCATTATTAATCTTTAACTTAAATTTTTATGGGACTATATATTTGTGACCATCAATCAATTTTAGTAACAATAATAATAATAAATAAATGTGGCAAATTTTATTGCTACATATTTTTTTAGAATTTTTTTTGGCTGCTTTTAACTTATTATTATTATTTTGTGACGAAATAAATTTTGACCATAATAATAATTTTTTATAGCAATTTTATTATAGCGAAACTATTTTGACCAAAAACATATTTTGTGATGAATTTATTTATTTTTGTGGTTATTAATTTGACCGTAATATGTCTATTTTCTTGATTGAAGATATATATAACTAGATAGGCGGGATAATTATATAGAATTTGGGTCAAATTTCTGACCACATGCATGAGAAAAAATTTTGAAAAAAAAAAAAAATTATTTAATTTCAAACAATATATAGAGAACTTCTAGATTCCACCTAACTTCCTATAGCTAGCAGGAAAAGATGTCATTGTTTCACCACCCAAATAGTACTGATCGATCGGCTGCTTTTGTCGAAGACTTTCTTATTCTTTTTCTTTTTTTTTTTTTGTCAATGACCGCGTCTTGCACGATATTAAATATAAAATATATAAATATTATTTTTTAGAATAAAAATAATAATAATTATTTTATATAATTTTATATATTATCAGAATATAAATTCTGAATTTAAATTTTATCAGATTTCTAAATTTATTTATTTTTTTTCTATTTTCAACTATTATTATTTAATTTCTTCTAGTTTAATTAAACTTATATTTTAGATTTATTAAAAAATCTTCAGCTCAGATATAATTAAGAGGGTTGAATATAAAATATATAAATAACGTTGTCTAACAATTTAAATTTTTAAAAAATAACGATTATTTTATATAATTTTACACTAAATAAGCGTGCTTAATTCGTGTATATAATTAACGATCCGTTGAAATTACGAAATAAAATGTTTAATAATAACACATTTGACATAAATTTTTTTTGTATAATTCATAGCTAGGGGGTTTGATTTTTAAAGGTTTTAGCACTCATGAATTAGTAGGATATATAACATATTTAATCTATAAAGTGATTTTTATTATTTCGAATAAATAATTAGTAGTCGAAATATAATATTCAATCTAAACATTCAATCACACTTCTCATAATTTATTAAATGAGTAATGCTATATGTACACCTCAAAGGAGAGTGTATATCTTACGTCTACCATCTAATAGGAGGGTCATTTTATAAATTATGAAGTGACCACTCACTACACCCACCCATTGCATGGGTAAGATGTGGGATGTACACCCCAGAATGATGTACAACTAGCATTTTTCTTATTAAATACTATATACTTATTAAATATATTGAATAAAATATTCTTATATTCAAATAAAAACTTAATAAATAGCTAATAAGCATGATATAGTACGATTGGTTGCTACATCAGAAAGCGGCAAAAGAGACACCGGATTCAAATTCTTGCTTGTATGTGCAAGAAAAAGTACTCTCGCTATATTTTGTGTCAATACATATACAGTATTTTGGTAGAAGAGAAATTCATAAAAAAAAATAAAAGAAATTATCTAATCTTAAATATTACTTTACTCTACCAATGTTAGATTTTTTATGGCTAAGGTTTAGTACTCACCCGCTTTATTATATTTTATTTTTGATCAATTTGCATAAAAAATTTATTGATTTTAAAATTTTATAAAAATGAATCATATTTTTTTTGTTTTTATAAATTCAGTATGAATTTTCAGTATATTGACTAAAATACTTTAATTCTTTTTTCTCGTTCTTTTTTCCTTCCGAAGATCACTACGTTTTTCGTGCTTCACGGGCTTTGCACTGCAGCAGAAGGGTGGAAGGCGCGACGAAGGCGGCGTGCAGCATCAGTGTCGCTCACAGTAGGGTTCGTGGTGGGAACGGGGGCGTGGCTTTTCGTGCCCCCGTAAAAACTAGAGGATACTCGAGGAGTGCACGGCCTTGGTGGCTCTCGTGGAGGATCGAGGCTGATCGAAGCTCCCTCTCCCTCTCGTGTGCACACCCCTAGAATTTAAAATAGTCTTACATGTGAGAAATAATAGGAGTAAATCTCTAAATTTGGCTATAGCATTTTTGGGTGGGGGTTAGGCCCAAGAGGTTAAGAAGGTTAAGCGTGCTAGAACTAGAGTAGCTATAAAATAGGTGATCCCCAGGGAAGTGAGGAGCCAAGGTTATATAGCAGATAGACCGCGACTTCCCGGCTAATGACCGATGCGGGTGGAGTGCAACTGCCCACAAGGTCGGTTAAGACTAGTAAGACGAGTTTTACATCGCCTGGTGTTTGTGGGTATACCTGAACCTAATGAGGACTTCAGGGCTTAAAGGTAGAATGAATGTAGCACCTCTGGAATTTAAAATAGTTATATATGTGAGGTATAATAGTGGTAAACCTATAAACCCGGCTATCGTATTTTGGGTGATGGTTAGGTGTCACGCCCCGAGTGTAAACCAGAACTCGGGCTCGTCTACAGATCCGCCGTGCACACGAAATTTTTCGCATACACGAAGCGTCGGTAACCTGCTCAGATAAATCAGATACCAAAATAGAGCAATAAAACAGAGCTGAACAGAAAATACTACATCTCAGACTGAACTGGAAGTAAAAATACAAGTATCAGTAAAATAAAGTACAAGTCTCTCTCCCAGCTCACCACAAAATACAACCAGCTGGCTAAAGCCAGACCCCAAAAGTACAACCGTCTGAGATAGGATACATAAGAGGTGCAAGTCTAGCTAACTCACTGTCGGGTCCACTGTCTAGCTACTCTGCCGTCCTCTCTCCTTGACCCGCCGCTGTATGTCCAACAGCACCCGCAGAAGGCTCTGCAAAACAAAGGAGATGGAAAGAAAAAGAAGAATGGGGGTGAGAACTACTAGTAAACCAGTAGCCTCCCCTAGTGGGTAAAACCTCAAACTCTGACACACCCACTAGATCTACCAGAGGCAAAAAGGAAATGAGTATGGTAAGCAATGATGACTGCTGAAGAAAGGAAACTACCGCTACTATGCCTCTAAGATATAGTCCTAGACTGGAATAACCGTATGCAACAGTAACCAACCATCCCAGATGGACCCAATCTGTACCGTCCTCATCATCGGGAAAGTAAACCGCGCCGATGTGATAGCAAAACTGTCCATAACTGCCTGGCCCCGGCCTCCGGAGGGGAACTCGAGGGGAGCGACCCACTCGAGGAAAGCACCACCGGGCAATAACCGCGCCGGTATAATCAACATCAAAAGCAGGACTAGATCACAACTGTAAAGCCCCCAGTGGAACACGCCCCTCCACTAAAAGAAACACAGATCCCCCAATCCGATGCATAAATGAACATCCGGTCGATCGCCCAAAATCCGCGGTCGCCGCGATACCCGCTAAACCATGTCCTACCACCGACGTCCTATAACCGACATCCGGTCAACCGCCCAATATCCGCGGTTGCCGCCAAAACCCATAATCCACAATCCAGGCCCCGGCTACACTAACTCCACCCCTGCTCAACCCGAGCAACCATAACCACCTGACTAAAGAATAAGGAGAATAGAAGCAAACAGGGTTTCTCCTAAATCAAGTTCCAGCATGAAAGTGTAGCGACAAAAGATGGCCTATCTGGATGTCCATACAAGCATGCAAGTGTTCTCAAGGAAATAATCATTTAAGCCATTGATCATTAACAGTATCCACCTATGCATGACACCTACCCTCAAGTAGTACCACTAACAGGATAAACATATAGTCCCGAATAAATATTCCATTCCACATGCAAGGTTAAACGTTATCATAGCAACCCTATCCCCACACAGGCATGCATAAACCCAACCCCGATCATGATTAATCAAGATGTCCAAATAAAGGGGATCACTCTATTATTCCTAGTGAGCATGTCAAAATAGAGGAAAGCAACAACCACCCACCTCGAAAAGCGTGTACAACAAACCAAGAAAATACCCGCTGTCCTCTAAGCACACCGTCAGCTGAAACAGTATCCTACAACATCACATAAGTGTACACGGTGTAAAAACTACAAGTCTCAAAACAGATTTTGCTGCTTTTATAATCAGCATGCAAAACGAGAAATTTCACCTCTTTCCTGAGCTCCAAAAATCCCAGAAAAATACGGTTGCGTTCCTCGCGAAAAGTACCCCAAAATCGACTCTTGAATCGCCTCGATCTGATATTCCTACGCCGAGAAACAATTCATCGAAGTTGCCGCTGTCCAAAAACCCAAACAGCAAAAGAGGGGTCAAAACACCTCGGGAATCATGCCAAGGAATCGGAATCCAGAGAAACCACCAACACGGAAAACGAAGCCCTACCTCTCAGGAACACACCGGTGAAGAAATCGTCGAAAAAGGACTCCTGTACTGCGCAGGGGACTCCTCGGACTGAAATGCGACGATAACGGACCGAAAATGGGGAAAACCGAGGCACACTGTAAAATCCAGATCGCCGCTGTCGAACCTCCAGAAAATCTAGGAACGCACCACGAGGTAGAAAATATTGTAAGGAACAACTTCTCTAAAGGTCCCTCCCTCTCATTCCCTCTCTACACTTCAGAAAAGGAAAGAGAAGAGAGAGAGGTGGGCTGTATTTATAGGCCCACAGAAACAAATGGCAAAATGACCATTTTGTCCCCGATTTCGGGCGCCCGAAATGATCGGGCTGCTACAGTAACGGGCCCGGCCCGTTACTGTGTAGGCCCGAAACTATCACGGCCCGCCACGCGGCCCGCACAGTAACCCGGCCCACAGCCCGCACCGCACACCAGATCCTGGTCGGATCGCGCGGCCGTCCGACCCGGCCCGCGGTGCGACGCGTGTCCACCGTACAGGGGACAGCGAGGCCGGCCAACCGCGCGCGCCCACGCGTCCCCGCAATCACCGGCGGCGTGGGTGGCGCCCGCCAATGGTGCGGCGCCACGTGGCGCACGTGCGCCGCCCCGCCCGACACGGCGGTCGGTCGCCCGCCCCCGCCGCCGCCGCGCCCGCGCCCACGTGCGTACGGCCGAAACCCGCGGCTCTGCGTGCACCGCGTGCACAAAGACCCTCCAATCCGGGGCCGCCACGTGGCCACCCCGGTCCATGCAACGGCCGCACCACTCCGTGAACCGCGTCCACTGAACCGACCCAACCACGCAATGCCACGTGTCCCGTCTCCGGTGCACGCCGGCCCGTGGACCGCGCACCTGCCCGCGCGCCCGCGCGCCTGCCCGCGCCCGCGCGCTGCCCGCGGCCGCTCCGCCGCCTGCCCGAGCCCATCCGTCGCGCTCCGCCGCTGCCCGCCGCCGCCGCCGCTCACCGCCGGCGGCCGGAATCACTGTTCCGGCATGAACAGTAACCGGTTGCGCAAAATGTCAAGTAGATAGTCCATTTTAACCGTTTTCGCGCGCTGAATCCGAATTTGACGTCCGTTTTGCCAAATTCCAACTCTAAAAATTGCCGAAGGCACCCGGAAAGACGTTCTTTTATCCAAACTTCGCGCTGAGCCCAATTTTAATATTCATTTCGCACGAAACCACTTCCGAAGATCCGACGGAGTCCACTGATCACCCACGTGATCCATTTAAGCCCGAAGTCCGCCACTTATGTCCAATTTGTGCACAAACACCTCCAACACACAAAACAGGCTCCCAGAAGCCACCAATAACTCCACCACAGCTCTGCAGAAATCCAGGTCATCACATTAGGTCTAACAGGTTAAGAGGGCTAAGTGTGTTAAGATTAGAGTAGTTCTAGGATAGGTGACACTTTTGGGGCCCAGTTTAAGTTGAACTAATTCTTCTCCTCTTCCCTTGTGTGGCGCGATGCCCGCTTCTCTTTCTCTGTAACTGCTAGGGACGACTTCGAGGCTCGTAGCTTCGCCTTACCTTTCCCCGCACCCCTCCCCTTCTCCACCCCGGATTCAACGCCTTCTTCCCTATCCTCGCCGTCGAAAACTGCCGCTGCATCGACGATGTTCTCTCCGACCGCAGCAAGGAACATGATCGCCGCCACCTGAGGACAGCGATGCGAGGGATCTCCATTGTTAAGGCCTCGAGAACTCAAGAGAGAGAAAGAGAGAAAGAGAAAGTGAGTGAGAGAGAAAGAGCAAGGGCTTTAGAGGCAAACTTATTATAAATTGTGCAATTTTTTTTTCAAACAGTGCAATATATTCTTGAATAAAAGTTAGTTAAACTGTGCAATTTAATCTCAAAACAATACAACTTCTGTTTGAAAAAATATTGTGCAATTTAGTCTCAAAACAATGCAACTTTTGTTTGAGAATATGTTGCACTATTTGAAAATAATTGCACAATTTACAATAAGTTTGCGGCGACGCTCTCTCTCTCTCTCTCTCTCTCTCTCTCTCTCTCTCTCTCTCAGCCTCAATAGTACTGCCGATCCCTCGCATCACCATCCTTGCGGCGACGCTCCCATTCCTTGCCGTGGCTGGCGAGGACGTCACCAATGCGGCGGTAGCTCTTGGGGGATGGGGCGGCGATAGTGGGAGAGGAGACGTCGAATTCAAGGTCGGGGGGGTGGGGGTGGGGGTGGGGCGGTTGGGGGACAAGCAAGCAGCGAGCCTTGACATCCCTAGCGGCGAAGTTGCAGAGGAAGAGCGGCGGGCACCGCGCGGTGCGAGGGAAGTAGAGAAGAATTAATTCAACTTAAACCGAACCTGGTTCAGCGGGAGAGAAAGCTTCTACCAGCCTTCTCCACGAAAACTATCATGGCCATGCACTTCTCGAGTATCCTCTAGTCCATGCTCCCGCGAAACAACGGGAGCACAAAGAGCCACAGCCCCGTCCCCACCACGAAACCGACTGTGATGCTACTGCCACGCACCACCCCCGCCGCCACTCCCACCACCCCTCAACTACGACGAAAAGCCCGTAGAGCACAAAAAACACAGTGACCTTCGGAGAGAAAAAAAAAAGCAAGAGAAAGAAAAAGAAAAGAAAAAAAAAAGAAGTTATTTTAGTCAATATATTGAAAATTCAATCTAAAACTGCAAAAACAAAAACAAAAAAAGAAATTATTTTTGTAAAATCTCAAAACTAATAAATTTTTTTATATAATTTGATTTTATTTTTACTAAAAAAATAATAAAATATGTTAAATTTTAGTAAGTAAGAGTGTAAGATATACATCATGTTGACTTAAACGGATCAATATTCTGCCCTATAGCGAAAGATCATATTGAATCGAGTCACGTTTAAAATGACGAAAAGTCGAATTGAGCCAAGTAATGTTAAAAATTTTGTAACCTCAATCGAATTCAATGAAAACAATATTAATACACTTTAAATAAATTAATTTTATAATTTTAATAATTTAAAATTTTAAAATAATTAGCGCGACACATCAGTACATGAAGACTGCATTGTCTTCTTTGACTCTTCTCTAGCTAGGCGTTATTTGTTGGAAGTCCTTTTTTTTTTTTTTTTTTCCCTAACGGTCAATAATAATAATAATAATTATAGAGTAATACTATTCGTATATTCGAAATCGGATGTATAATATACATTTTATTTATTTTAGGATGAAGATTTAATTACTAGGTAGGACTACTATACTCTTATGAGTATAAAATTCTTTGTATTCATAATTTTTTCGTCCTTAAATCTTGGATGAAGAGATGTGCGGTTAAAATAATAGTAGTCTTTCTAGGATTTAATGAGTTGTTGGTGAAATAGTATAAATTTTACGAACTATTATAATTCTAACCGTATATTTTTTCATTCGAAGACTGAAAACTTATAAATACGAAAAAATTTTATTCATAAAAGTATGATAATCGGACTCTAATTACTAATCATTTTGAACTGACTAATAAAATTTATTTTATTTTAGAATGAATAGAATGTGTATCGTACATTAATGTACGAAAAATATCTTTCATAATAATAATATTTAATTTTAAACTTTTTTTTTTTTTTTGGGTGAAAAGCACTACAGATAGCTCATTCTATATATAAGCCCAAAGAATCAAAGTTGGGACATAGAAATATTTATATGGCTTATACTAATTAATTAGTACTTAGAATACACATATATTAGTTTCTTACTATATAAATTATGAGTAATTTATGTTCTTAATTTTTCATATTTTCATTAGCCATTTAATTAAATACCAGAGTGTATAAATAGATGCAATTACGTGAGATCATGGTGTTGGAAAAGATATTATATAGTAATTAATCGAGATCTGTTTAAAGAATTTTATATAACTTACCATACACGTACGTGTATTTTTTTTATTGAATTATTAAGTCGTCAGTAAATTTGTTTTATTTAGTTCTTTTATTATCATCAACGAATATATACAATAAAAATCGTGACAGTTTAAAATAATTAATATGTATTATTTTTTATAGGGTAAGAGGTTTCGGTTTCGAATTTCGTTTTGGTGTATTCGTGGACGTACGCGTATTTTACGGTAATAAAATTACTATATTTAATAAGTGTTTTAAACTTCATAAGCTTAACAAGATATTTTTAAATATATTAAACCACCTTATTTAATTCCTTTAACTCCAACTACATAAAATAAAACATTTAATTTTCGTCCTTGGGTAATTTGCAGTCAAGGACACAAATTAAAAGCTATTGATTAATTGGACCAACCAAAGCCCACTGCTTTTAGTACCTGGTTTATCCTGCTGACGAGTGACGACGCGCCACGTGGCAAGTATTTATTTTTTTTCTATTTGCTTGTGGTTATTATCAAGCATGCAGGGATTTTTTTGTCCCCAATGATGGGACATCCCAACTAGGTTTTTTTTTTCCTCTTTTGTGTGTGTTTTATATTTTTATTTGATTAAAAATAATATTTTATTAATATAAAAATAATATAATAATATAATAATACGATAATAATTAAAATATTATATTATTTTTATATTAATAATACATAAATAATAAATTAAAATATAAAATTTAATTATAATAATTTTGAAATTTTAAACACGCAATTTATAACTTAAGAATCAAAAATATAATTTACATATGAATTAAATTGTTATTTTATTATTGTAATTTTTTTCTGAAGTCTAGAACATGAAACTAGATAATAAAAAAGATTATAAGCAAAAAAAAATAATAATAATAAATTAAAATCATACAACATATGATTACGATATGTAGCAAAGATATTTTTGTGTATAGCTCATGATGTGAGACATATAAATATATTATAAAAAAATAAAAAAATAAAAAAATATTATTAAAAAAAAGTCTATTGTTGGGTGCGAATTTTTCTGCTCCCGACGAATCATGTGTCATTTTTTTATTTTCCTACGTGGGTTAGATGTACGAAGATAATTAAATGCATGAACCGAAGAACCAAACTAATAACTATCTGACGTTATTTTCCTTACATCAACGTCTATATCAATAAATAAATTTTGGTCCATCCCCTTTTTTTTTTTTTTTTTTTTTTTTTTTTTTTTTTTATGGTGTTTAGTGTCTCCAAATGTTGGTGCTCTCTATTAGGAGTTTTGGGACATTTAGATTAGATTAATTTGCCTAATAAATCCCGGACATTTGTTATTCCAAAACTACCCTTTTCTAGGAACTAAACTTGTTAAGAAATGAGAGGTCCCTATTCTAGAGACTGATAAGGACATAATAACCACCATCATAGATTTCTTATATGAGGTCAAATTTCAAAGTAATAATTAGAAAATCTCTGGGTCATTCCAAGCAATTAGGCTATTATAAATTTAAGAACAACACTATTCATACACTAATTTTTAAATATATAATATATATTTTATTTATTTTAGAATAAAATATAATTTATTAATTATTTTGAAATAACTAATAAAATTTATTTTATTCTGAGATAGATAAAATATATATCGTACACCTCTTTTAGAATGTACATCTCACATCCTACGCATCTAATGGGTAGGAGTGTACTGAGGAATCACTTTACAAATTATAATGTGACTCTTGAAAAATATTTCATTCTTAGATGAGTGAAATGCAGGATGTACATTATTTTAAAGTATACATATAGCATTGAATATAGAAAAAAAAAATAGCCTATAATATTTTTTTTCTGAGAAAAAACATATTTTCCATAAGCAAATAGCATACATAAATTTAAGCTAAATATTAATCACACTTTATTACACTATACTGTAGTATTATTCATATTTTGTTTCAAAGTTATTATTAGTTTATAATATTTTATTAATTTCTGCACTATATATATATATATATATATATATATATATATATATATATATATATATATATATATAATACTATTTTTTTTCATAAATATCAATAAGTTATTGTTTTTCTTACCAACCTTTTATACTATATTATTATTGTTAACAAATTTATTTTTTTATCTAAAATTTAACAACTTTATTAAAAGAGAATTTTTTAAATGGGGAAAAAATATAAAATAAATTGTTATGTTAGGGTCATTAAAAACTTCTATCAAATTATTTTTTATTATTTTTTAATTATTTTTTATATCAAAATCTGGGAAGGCAGACAAGCTTTGCTCGCCGCCAGCTTCGCTAACAAAGTCTCAGGGTGGTGCCTGGTCCAGCTCAATAATATATACTATGCCATTTTTAATCAGTATATTTTAATAATTTATAAATAAAATTATAAATTTATTACTTATAGCGTAAAAAGTGGAAAAATAATAATTGAGTAATATTTTTGGAAAAAAAAAATGCAGTGTAAAAATAAAAAAATTCTATAAAGCCCACTATAATATAGTGTAATTAAGCCCAAACTTTATTAAAATATAAATATTAAAATGAGCTGAGAAAAAATCATAAAAAAAAAAAAAAATCTAAACCCTAAAATTTTAATCTTACTAGCCAATCTCTCATTGAATTAAACTTCGACTTTAAAATTTAAACTAATTATTTAATTTAATAAATTTATCACAGTAAAAATTGTGTAAATATGCTAAGTAAATCTACAAAGATAAAATAAATTTAATTTAGGATTTTTTTTAAAAAAAAAATTAATTTTATACAGTTGTAAACATATCGAATAACAGATATATTTCTATAAAATTTAATTTTTTATATTTATTTTTTCAAAAATTCTAAATTATTCATATATATTCTTATAATTTGTTATCATTAGTTTACTATTTATTTTTTACCATAATATATTTAAAATATCAATTTTTTCATTGTAAATATATTTTTTAAAAAATTCAACCGTCGAAAAATATATCTATAATTAAATATAATATTTGATAAGATAAAAAAATAAATTTAGTTTCCTCGCTAATCAAACTTAAGAATTTAATTTATTATTAATTATATTTTTTTAACAAATATTTATAGTAAAAATATATATTAACAACTTAGGTATTTTAAATAGATAAATATAAAAAATTAAATTTCGTAAAAATATATTTATTATTTATTTAAATAGAGTGGTATGAAATTATTTTTTAAAAAATTAATAAAAAAAATAAATTATAAATTATAAAGAGAACCATTATGGGACTCCTCGTGGCGCTCCTAGTATATGCACATTGAAAATGATTGTAAGGTACTTTAATTTTATTTTTTTATTTCAAAAAGTTATTGTTTTTAAAATTTATATTATATTTAATTATATATATATTTTTCGGAGTTGACCGAGTCCAACCTGTCATTGCTGACTCGCCATTTAATTTTTTTAATTTTTTAATTTTTTTTTTAATTTTTTTTTTTTTTAACTCCAACCGTCTCAAACGCCGCGCCGTGGTTTTAATGCACGCCAACAACCGGGGCATTTCCGTAAATTCATCCCAAGTCCCTCCAGATCTTTTGTTAAAAACTCTGGTAGGTGAACCCCTAAACTGTTGAATATTTTAACATTGACCCCTCAACTGTTTGAGTTGAGTTTTTTTTTTCTAATTAGGCAAATTGATGAGATAGTTGATTTAAATTTTAAAATTATCTGAGAAATTTTAAAAGTTAAGGATGGTAATTTTAACAATGAGAATAGGTAAGGGGTCTCCAAAAGCATTTTGCATCTTCAGTTTCTAATCCAAACCCTATCCTTTGCGGGGATTTTATTTTAAAACGAAAAAAGGAAATTAAAAAAAAATCTCTCGTCTTTCCACCACCCCCCCCCCCGCCCTCGCTTTCCGCGTCCTCTCCACGCTCGTTTTATTTCTCTCTCTCCTCCTTTCTCTCCGAAGCAAAACGAACGGAGGAGGAGAGAGAGGGGGCGCGAAGATCACCGCGAGATCGATCGATCTCGAGCTCAAATTCATGGATTCGTATCGTCCTTGATGCTTTTCTCCTTGTGCAGCTCTTCAAAATCATAGGTTTTGGGGGAATCCTCGTTCGAATTTGGGGTGGGGGGCTTGGGCTAGGGTTAGGGTTTCGCCCGATGGGGGCCGGGGTGTCGAGTGTTTTGGGGCCGGAGGGAGAGGGAGGGGCGCCGGAGACGGCGCTCGGTGACCTCCCGGAGAGCTGCGTCGCGGCGGTGCTCCTCCACCTCGACCCGCCAGAGATTTGCCGCGTGGCGCGTCTCAATCGCGCTTTCCGCGGCGCGGCCTCGGCGGATTTCGTGTGGGAGGCGAAGCTTCCCGCGAACTACAGGTATCTGATGGGTTTGGTGTCGGATGACGAGGAGAAGTGCAAGAGCGGGCTCAGCAAGAAGGAGATCTACGCGAGGCTGTGCCGTCCGAATCCTTTTGATGGTGGTACCAAGGTATGCATGTATAAAATTGAAGAAATTAGGGTTTTCATGCGTAGTTTGTTGTGAATTTATGCTTGATTGGTTGTTTTTGAGGGTAAAGATGAGATCTTTGCAGCTCAGAGAAGCCAAGGAAAGAATTTTTTGGTGGCCATTTGGTACTTTTAGTGGAGAATAGATGTGATCATATGACCGAATGGAGAAAATCTTGGTAATGTATTGCTCTCGTTTGAACTAATTGGATTAAGGTTTCGCTTGCTTGGTTGGTTTCAGGAATTTTGGTTGGAGAAGGTGAAGGGTGGGATGTGCTTGTCGATATCCTCGAAAGTGCTGGTGATCACAGGGATCGATGATAGGAGATATTGGAATCACATGCCCACTGAGGAATCAAGGTATTGCAATTCTAGGCCAACCTGTTTGCCAAATCTGTATCAGATTTTTGCGCTTCAGATATGATTATTGTGTTGAAAATTTTGTTGTTTAAATATTTTTGTTGGTAACTTGTTCCATTTTACTCTTACGATCTATTTAAAAGAAATGATATAATTAGTTTTTAGGAGTTCTTTCTTTTACTCTTTTCTCAGTCTAGTAGTATTAATATATTCTGATTTGAAATGTTGCAATCGATTGAGTCAAAATTGGTGATAAATCCCCCGGGCTCTAGAAGGGAAAACTGTGTACAATTTTTGTCCAATATCGCTCTTTGTATACAATATTTTTGGTTTCTGGAAAAGTCTAGCTCTTTTGTGCTATTTATGTTCTTCACTCTTACATGTTTGTTTAATTTTGGCATGTGCTTTGTTTATTTGAACCCTCTGTATACCCATATCTCATAAATATCAAACTATAGAATATTTCCTTTTTTTTCTTTCCTTTACGAAGTAGGTTTGTTTTTTTCCCTGGTGGTTTTTCGTCCGAAGGAGAAGGGAACGGAGGCAATTGTTTCCCCTCCATTTAGATTAGTTCTTAGGTCTCATTTGTTGCTCATGAATTCCCAAGTATATATTTTTAGTTAGTTATAGTTTTTTTAATTTGCTATAATAAACAAATCGGCGTAGTTAACTTGTCAGGTGATTAGCTGTTTTGTTGGGAATAAATATGTCTATCATAAAAGAAAACCCAGCTAATCACAGAATTTTGATACAAGTCTCACATTTGTTCTATACAGGCATTTTGTAGATAAATAGAATTCCTTTTGTTCTTTCTATATTTCAGTTTGAGGTTTGTATGATGCGACAAATGGTTGGTTTGCTACAGGAGTAGATTCGACACTTAATACTTTTTGCACATTTGGTTCATGGCAGCAAAATGACATTCGGACGTTACTTTTCACTAACAGCTTTTAGTTTGTCTAACAACAAAAATCTATGCCCTTTCTTCTAAGGATATATATATATATATATATATATATATATATATATATATATATATATATATATATATATATATTTGTTTCCTTAAGTTAATTTTTAATTACTGCACAGTTCTTTACATTCAGTAATGTAGGGATCGACGTTCTCTTGGCTAGGAGGACACCTCCAAGGACATGGGTGGAGGAAAGAGACAAAGCAAATGTCTCTTCTCTATGTCTTCTCTTGCCAAAAGGAATTGTTGACTTCAATAATGTAGCAAACAGCATACTACTAACTATCTTTTTACTCATTCCAAGCACCCTAATAGGGATTGATGTCCGGTAGAGAGATTGCCTGACCTGGTACATTGCATATCAAGTGTAAAGCTGACATCGTTTTGATTGAATGAGACCTGCCTATTATATGTCACTATGTCTATACGTCATTACATCTATTATAAAGTTTATAAGAAACTCCAACAATAAATAAAAGAGGAAAAAATGAAGCCATCTCTGCTTCTATGATCTGCACAACATTAATAATATTAATAGTGCAGATTTAAATGTCTAACCTTTGACTATTCATCCTTCTATCAAGTAGAACTATAAATTAATCTAGTGCCAAACTGTTCGGACCCTTTCCTAATAGAAATGCAAATATGTTCAATTTCAACAGCTTAAGCCTGGTTCGAATATTCTATATATATATATATATATATATATATATATATATATATATATATATATGATATGCGTTGTTTGCTTCCACCTCTAATAGAATTTTTGCCCTATTATCAATTTTTTTTTTACCGTGTGTCCTGTACATTTTTATTTTATTTCTTTTGTTTCCTTTGATATGTCCGTCCTGTACATGTTAATAGCTAAGATATGTGTAGTAACTGTCCTTTTATAATTATACTCATTTTCCCCAAATATTATGTTTTTTAATGTTATTTATAATTATTAACTTGTATTTTCTTGTCCTGTGGATATGACAAACCATGAGACCAATCTGGCACTGGATCTAAATTTTGTTCTTCACTCGTATTGCCATCTCTTAATGGACAGTAGCTGAAAAGGGAATAAAGAAAATCATTGTAATTTCCCATATTCTTCTTGCAGATTCCACTCTGTTGCTTACCTTCAGCAAATCTGGTGGTTTGAGGTGGTCGGGGAGATGGAATTTTGCTTCCCTGCAGGCACCTACAGCCTATTCTTCCGCCTCCACCTGGGCCGACCATTGAGGAGGCTTGGTCGCCGGACGTGCGGCACTGACCACATTCACGGCTGGGACATAAAACCAGTTCGCTTCGAGCTCTCCACCTCCGACGACCAGCACGCTTCATCTAAATATTATTTAGAAGAACCGGGTAGCTGGATCCTCTACCACGTTGGCGATTTCGCGGTAGCAGACTCTGACAAATTGACCAAGCTCAGGTTTTCCATGACACAAATTGATTGCACTCACACAAAAGGCGGCCTTTGCGTCGACTCCGCCCTGATTTATCCCAAGGGGTCTAAGCAAGAAAAGGAGGCTGTAGTTTATATGTAAGTATGTAGCTTTATAAGACTGATGTAGTTTGCAGAGGAGGAGGAATAGAGAGAGTTTGCTAGTTTCTCTTTTTTTTAGTGGGAGCCTGGTATGCAATTATGTGTATATTTTATTCAATATTAAAATCATTTTTGCTTAACTATTTATTAGGGTCTATGATCTGAAAGGAATATAAGAAAAAGAAGTGGTCCTCCGCCAAAAAAAAAAAAAGAAGAAAAAAAAAATTGTGTTTTTGTAGTTAATGGATCCCTTTCCTACTCACAAATTGGAAATATATGCTCCTGGGAAACATACATCTTGTGTGGTTTTCTTCTGCTCAGATGGGGTGTTTGGTTTGCGCTATATTTTTTATTCAGTAATGTTAAAAATTGAAAATTATCACTTTTGTTTCGTCACATGTCTATAAAATGTGGGGGTTTAAAACTCACCTCCTCTCCTGGGCTTTGTTTTCTTTTTGCGTGGGAATTTTATTTTATGATGGATTAGAATATAATTTTTAAATTTCATATTTTTAATTCTATTCAGTATAAAATGATATATAATTATATTTGTACTAATAAAGGTATTATAGTTAACTTATTGATGATTTGTCTAAATTTATGTTATATTTAACCAAATATAAAAATTATAAATAATTATAGCATAACAAATTTGTTGCACTTTTTGTGGTGCTTTGGTACCTTTGGTAGTTGTTGATTTATACTGACTTTATTTTAAAAATGATGTGGGATATTATTAGTACTTATAAAGAAAAAATGATGGCCAATTAAGACAATTTAATACTATTTTTTTTTTTATAACACACGTAGGCATATAAGTTTAAAATTTTAGTGTTTTTATATTTCTAGCTAATTTTATTTATAAAAATATAATAAATAAAGATAAAAGTAATTCTAAATAAAAATCACAATAATTTGTGTAATTAAAAATCAAAATTATATTATTATATAATTAAATTATAAAAAATTAAGATTGTATACGATTTATATAAATATATCTTCTCTTGCGTACTATTCGGCATCTTATTGTGCTTTGTTAATAGGAGACGAATAAATCCAATCCAAGGTATAAAAGCGTATCTTTCTCATTCTTTTTTTTGTCGCGCACTTTACCCCTTCATTAAATAAGATTTTTTTTTTCAAAAAAAAATAAAGTAATGTGGCTTCTTTTCGCCGTGTCTCTTTAGTCCCTCTCCGTGGCCACGATCTATTCCCAAAAAAACCTTTTTTAAAAAAAATAATTATTTTGCTCTTACACTTCATCTTCCTCTCTCTCTCTCTCTCTCTCTCTCTCTCTCTCTCTCTCTCTTGTTTTAGGGTTAATCCTACGCAATAATGCATCTCACTTAGGGTTTCGATCTCCTCTCGGATCTACTTGCCTTCGTCCAAGAGGTACAATTCTGGTGCTCTCCTCTTTGTTTTAGAATTTAGGGTTTCGATTTGTTGGCAATGGCGGTATTTCTTTGATCATACTCTGATCTGATTTACTCGATGGTGATGGGGGATTTTGGGGTCTGGGGATTCAGTTTAGGGCTTCCGCGATGGAGAATTGCTGGGATATCTTGCAATGCCTCGGCCCCGACGCGTCGACGTGCGTGTTCGCTTTTCTCGACGACCCGAGCGATCTCGTGCGCGCGAGCGCCGTCTCCCGATCCTGGCGCCGATTTGGTGAGCCACAACGATTTCGAGGAGTTAATGCTTGTTTTTTTTTTTTTTTTTACTGTCATTTCAACAATTTGCAAATTCTCTCTTTTTTCCCTTTTAATTTTAAATTCCTTTGATGATTCCTCATTTCTCGTCTATAATTAGGTATTTACTAATTGGAAAATGAAAAGATTAGATTTTTATGTAGGGTAGTAAACCAAGTATTCATCATACTAAAATGTGGCTTCTGGTTGGTTTGGTAGCTTGCATAATCTTGTTTATAGAGTTAGATTTTATGAGAAGAATTTATTTTTGTTTTTAAATTTACATTGTTGTACTTTATTTAAGCAGGATGGGATATTAGAAATAGTAAATTTTCTCGCAGCTAAATTAGGTCTTCGTTTATCGAGATTATGGCATATTTAAAGTAGCTGTATTGTAGGATCATTAAATTTGCTTTTTTAAATGGCAGTTATTGCGAATGGTTTTAGTAGGAGGCTATGCAGAAGAATTTGCCCGGCGGTATCAAATTTTACTTGTGTGGTCGAAGTAAGTAGTTCGGCCATGAACCATGAAGTTGGTTCTAGCACTGCCGTGGAATGGGAAAGCCTGGTGAGAGAGCACAGGATATATTCGTATCTTAGTCGCTGCCTTGTCTCGCCCGAAGGTAACAGGGATTGCATTGTTCACTGTATTGGTGCTTCTAGCACTGATAATTTTCCAGATGAGAGCATTGAAAATACGTTGGAACCAAGTGATCGAGTGTTTATGAGACCGTCCTATTGGTCGAGTGGGGGAGAAGCTGATCCTCAAGCGCCCGAAAGTCTTACTTATAGGTTGGGATCTGATTTGTGTGTTGTTAATGAAATCAAGATACAGCCATTCAAAGGTCAGTCCTTGGACTTGCGAATTTTGCAAACACATTTTTGCTTTGCGGTCATGTATTGGTTAAGATCTTTTTCTTATTCTTTTGTTCAGCATTTTTTCAACCTGGTGATCCCATATATTCGGTGAAGTTTGTGCGTTTCCGGATGGGCAATTCCAAGTTGCCCCTACGGTCAGAAAACTATGTTACGGATGAGAACGAAGGTCAGGTAGCTGCTGATGACAACTTTGTATGGACATATATTTCGCCTGAATTTCCAATGTTGCAGGTTAGTTGAAGAGCTGCTAGATGCATCTTTACTTGTACTCGTCCGTCTTGATAGTGCACAATTACCGTATACAAGTTCTTGGGAATCATTGCTATTGTGGCATATAATCAAGATGTTCTATGGCCTAGTTACTGCTTTAGTTGTTTGCAAACAAAACCAATATTCATTGATTTATCTTTCTTATAATTTAGCGCGGACCATATTGTTTGTTATGTGCCAGGAAAGTGTTTTGCAATCTTTTAAACTTCCACACCCTGTTCTTTGCATTGGAGGAGTCGTGAAGATTGAACTGCTGGGTAGAGTGCAGAAACAAGCGATGGATGGTCTATATTACATATGGTGAGTCATTATGGAACTTGGTTGTTTAATTTTGTTTTGCATCAGTTACTGGGTTCTATAAACATTTGTGGGATATCAATGTGCAGGGTGAGGAGTTCTCTCATCATGTGCTATGATGTTAGTATTGTATCATATGCTTTTTGAAGGTTTTTGATGCAAAAACAGAACAATTTCTTGCGTCTTTCTTACATACGTTCTGGAACTAGTGTTCCTATAAGGAGCTTCTACTGCAATGAGGAGCTAGAATTAAATTCTGGTGCTTCGGCTTTTGCTGCAGAGAGAATTAAATTATAGGGTCTCACCTTTCTTTCAAGCTGATGCCTTTTTCTTTTTTTTTTTTTTTTTTTTTTTTGTGCCTATTTTGCAAATTGAAGTGTGAGCTACGTTCAAGTGATTGGGCGCCCGCTTTCACCCAAACTAGCTCTTGATACCTCAGAAGCTTCCGGTGCTTCAGTTCTCAAGTACTTCCCAATTGATAGCAGCAGCACAACACCTGATGGTGCTCCAAGGGATGATGAGGCTAGGGAGCCTTCAAGATGGCATGCCTTCGCCGCCACACTCAGGCATTTGGGAGCCGGAGGGGCATGGAACCAGGCCATCCTTAACACGCTGCTACGGCCCGTGCAGTTCGCAGAGGAGGAAGATGACTCCGACGAAGAAGAACCCTACGCCTAATACATCATGAGTGCGTGCCACGCTAGTAGAACGGCATCTTATCTCCCTTTTTTCCCCCATCGAGTAATTTAAAGTGGCTAATGCGCGGTAACTTGTTGTGCTGAAGCATCTTTTGGCTCATATACACCTTGGTTACTAAGAACATTTGCTATTTTCTGTGTCAGATAATTTTAATATCTTGGTTAGTGTCATCATTTTACTGCACAAGTCATGTTCAGAAGAACACATCAAATGTTCATCAACCTGGGAAAAAAAACTTCGACTTGATTTTGTCTCTGCTTTGTAAACCATTTGACATCCGAGTAAAATTGGTATGATGTGGAGTTAAGTTAACTATGTCGATTCACAGGAATTGTAAGAAAGAAGGGCATTACTAGGTGTACATCCCTTTAGGGCATACCCCTTTATATATATACCCAAGAAAGAAACTAACCAATCATTTTGGGAAATTTATTTTGATTTGATCAGTTACGGGTGACAAACACATTTTCCACTACTACAATCACCTAACAAAGGGGTCGGTATCATTATCATCAATGTAAGTAAATTAAAACATAAAAACGTTTTCAAAGACCAAGGTTTCTTGGTCTTCGCTCTGTGGGCCACACTCCACTCCTCTTTCGTGTCTTTTTTTCAAAAAAAAAAAAAAAATTTCTTCCTCCTCCTCCCCCTCTCCTCTCTCTCTTCTACTCAGCTTCGTTCCCGAGGTAAGAGAACGATGTTGTAATTTTTAGCACATGATTTTGATTTCTCGACGATGATAATGGGGTTTTGGTGGTGTTTCTTTGTTTTCTTTTTTTTTTACCTTTTGTTTTCCCCTTTTGCGATGGAGAGTCGCTGCGATTTCCTGGAACGGATGGGGCCCTACGCCTCGAGATTCGTGTTTGTGCTCCTCGACGATCCGTCCGATCTCGTGCGCGCCAGCGCCGTCTCCCGATCCTGGCTTCGGTTTGGTGAGTTTTGCGTGAACATCTTAAGAATCGCATACGATTTAGAAGATGAGGAGGATGATCAAAATGTTTAGAATAATTATACGTATTTAGTCTTTAATTTACATTTCAGTAATAAGATATATTATATTTGTGTGTAAAATATATTATTCTATTAAATTTATTTACCGAATAAGTTAGGATTCAATATCTTACAACAACATCCAAATGGGGGTCCTAAAGCATCACGCTATTAGGCTTTGAACTTAGAATCTCACATACCAACTATCAAAGGCGAAGCCCTCATTTTCGTCAGCTCAAAGGGTGTTCTAAACTGAAACTTAATGTTTTGGACACTCTTGTTAGTTTTAGTTTTTCTCTTTACTTTTGATATCCAGTGATTTTAGTCACTCAAATTAAAACTTGCATTAAATCTTATTACTAATTCCATCAAAAATAGTTTTAAGCTCTAATAGCGAATAGAGCTTTTAAATTTAACAGAATTTTGATTTTTTTTTTTTTTTAAAAAAAAAAAAGTTAAAGAGATGTCAATGCGAGTCTGTTTCAAAATGGCCTACATTTAAAAGGCCTGCTTCGAAGTCGATAGCTTCTTGGATCATTAAAAGTTAGTTTTTCTTTTGTAACTGGTTTGCAGTTATCACAAATGCTTTTAGTAGAACTCTATGCAGAAGAATTTCCCCAGAGGTATCAAAGTTTCACTCATGTTGTTGAAGTAGATAGTGAGAGAACACAGGGTTTACTCGTATCTTAGTCACTGTCTTGTGGCATTCGAAGGTGAAAGAGCTTGCAATCTTCGCTGCATTGGTGCTTCGAGCACCGATAATTTTCCCGAGGAGAGCATCATAAATACATTGGAATCACGTGAAAGAGATGTTGGCAACATTTGTATTGAAGCTCGTCTAAAATGGAAAAGCTTTATGATATAGAATTTATGTAGTGTTTCTGTGCTTTTTATTTTTGCAATAAACTCCATTTGACAATTGCAATGCTGGATGAGTTGCTGCTATTGTAGCATAGTCTGAGTTGGATGGGTTGCTGCTATTGCAGCATAGTCTAAGTTAAGATATTTTACGATCCAGTTACTCATTTAATTTATAAGAAATAAAACTGATGTTTGCTTTTCTTTTTTATTGTATAATGTGAATCATATAATTTGTCAATGTGCAGGAAAATATTTTGCAATCTTTTAAGCTTCCACGCCCTGTTCTCTGTATTGGTGGAGTATTGAAGATTGAATTGTTGGGTAGGGTTCAAAAACAAGTAATTGATGATCTATATTACATATGATGAGTCATTCTGAATCTTTGATGTTTAAGATTGTCTAGCATTAGTTCATATACAATGCGTTCATGTGCTATAATCCATGCGTGATATCATAATTTTTTGCAGGTTTATTTTGATGCGGAAGTACAAAAATAAAACTCGCTGATTTCGTATATATGTTGGAACTAGTGTTCTTAAAGATATTGTTTTCTGTTATACAACACTCTGGAATTGAATTACATGTGATATTTCTGGAGCAGCACCACAAAATTGTGCTCGGAAAATCATTCTCTGGATGGTCTATTTTTGTCGTGCTTGTTGCATTTCTCGCTGATTAAGTTTGAGCTCTTTCTGTTTTATATTTTCCTGCAAGTTGAGTAGCTGATAGTTTGATCTTTCTTTCACTTTTTATTGTGGCCATGTTGCTGTGTCCCATGTTGATGCGCTTGGGCGCCCACTTTCACCCAAACTCCCTGTTGATTCTTCGGAAGCTTGGGACACTTCAGTTCCCAAGTACTTCCCAGATGCTGAGGTTGCTTCAACGGTCGACGAGGCCACAGGGATTTCGAGTTGGACTGAAGCCATCCTTAACGCACTTCTTCGTCCCCTGCGACTCACCGAGAAAGACGAGTTTACTGAACAAAAGCCTTTGTCTAATTCGTCGTAATTGAATTAACAAGTATGGTGCCATCTCTTCATTTACCACTTTGCGCAATTTATGAGCAAGTAGTGTGATAGTGTGCAGTAACTTGTCCTGCTGAAGTATCTTAACATACATACATATGCATGCTAAGAGCATTGATTCAAGTCCTAGATGGATTATTCCCAGACTAGCAATTGAACCAAGCTTTTCAAGCTCTGCTCGAGCTTCGGCTCAACTTTGGGCTCTATTAACCCTGGGAGGAATTCAAATGTGCTGAACTCGAAATTTGATGCATGCTCGAAATCATCTTTATGTTTGAAAATAGTGGTTCAATCAGGGTAGGCTAGAATATGTTAGAATTACGTATGTGCGTGCGCAAGTGCACACGCTCGTACATCGTGAATTTGCGCGGTTCCTATGCGTAGGTGTATAAACTAAGTGTGTCGCTTTACGCGCGCGTGTGTACATTTTTTTGTTTGGTGCTTGCATAATCTGAAACGTATATTCCGTGCTTATATCTCCGTATTATCGTCTAGTTAGTGGGCATATATATATATATATATATATATAGAGAGAGAGAGAGAGAGAGAGAGAGAGAGAGAGAGAGAGAGAGAGCACACGCATACTAGGCTTTTGTGCTATTAGGAGTACGGAGGTCTTTGCGCTCTTAAGCTGTTTTTGATGATGAAACTTCTGAATCGACAATCGATTTCGTTAGATTTAATGTAGCATACTTGAAGCATTTAGAAAATAAATTTTATAATTAGCTAAATTACAAAAAAAATTTCTGTAATATACTGCTTTTTCACTTTATCCGTCTTTTAAAAGCCTATATTTTGCCCCCTCGTAATTACCGAATTGTTTTTAGGGGGCAACGATGTTAACGAAAGAGATAAATTGACGAAAATGTCTTTTTCTTATATTGGAGAGAAATCGGAGGAGAGAACAGAGGAGAGAGAACGGAGCGAAAACAAAAAAAAAAAAAAAGATGGAGAGAAACGAGCGAAAATGCTCTGAATGCTCTGTGATGTGCCCTAAAAAAAAGGTTGGAGAGAAACGGAAACAAAGAATCGGTGAGGCGAGGAAGACGAATCGGTGAGGCGAGGAAGACGAGCCTGAATCGAAGCCTGAGGTGGGGAAGACGAGCCTGATTCGAAGCACAAGACGAAGGCGAACGCCATTCAACCAACAAGGAAGGTGAGAGAGGCGAGATGATTTCTGGGCAATGGGGGATTTTTTTATTTTACACTTCTGAGCTTCATAGATTATTGTATTTTTAATTAATTTAAAGTTTGTCTGGGCAATGGGGGATTTGATTTATGTGGTTTTTTTCGAGGGGCTCTTTCGTATTTACAGGTCCCTTTCCCGGTTTTTATGTATAGTCAGGTTATTATGTTTGTACAAGTATCAAGTAATTGGTGCTTGTAAGTTTTTTGCTGTTAGATCTACTCTTTTGACTAATTTTATCTCTTAAATTATTTTATTTCACCAACCACCCACTAAACCTAAGGTTTCCACTATGAATTCTAACCACATATTTTTTTATCCCAGAGTTAAAAATTTATAAGCACTAATAATTTGATATTTTTAAAAGTATAAAAACTCAATTATATATATATATATATATATTAAAAATGACGGTGGCTGGGGTTTGATAAGGTAGATTCTAGCCGGACATTTTTGCATACTGAGCCAGGCCGAAAAGTATCCGGGTGAAAAGCCGGTCCATTAGATTTTTGAGTCGTGACCTACGATGAGTTCCAGTTGTCAAAAAAAAAAAAGAAAAAAAAGAAAAAAAAGGAGACAGAACAAAACAAGGTTGTTTTCCGCCATCACACTCGACCATTTCAGCAGTAACAGCGCAGAATTTTGTCAGTGTTTGTTCGTTCTGTGATATATAGTTGGTGCCGTTACTTATTATTACATGGAACCCATTGCACTCATGCATGGCATGCCCTTTACCTTCTTCCAGTCCCAAACCATCCTATTTATTGCCCCAACTATTTCCGCCGCCTCCATTCCATTCGCTGCTCTTCTAATAAACCAACCCCCAAATTCACAAATATTACGATGAAAAACCACAGCACAAAAGTTATTGTGTTTTTTACCCGGTGGTGTCTCACAACATCAGATCTCTCCTACTTATTAGGGGTGTGTTTCCTTAGCTGTAAAATACATTTTTATTTTTTTTCATTCAAAATTTTTTACCAAACCAAACGAACATTGATAATTTTTTTTTTTTTTTTCTTTTCTACAAACTAAATACTGTAAAACGTAAAATATGTTCCAAATAAATTATATTAGGCTTCTTCGGCCTATAATTTGAAAATATAATTTCTGGAGAATTAATTTTAGTTAAAAGATTAGAAACGTTTGGCCTAATTTGGCAAAAGAGTAATTTTTCTGAAATAATTTTATAAATTTAAAATTTAAAGTCTAAATTTAAATATAAAATTTGAATTAGATATTAGAAAGCATGTTTTAAATGCTTTTGATTTTGAAATTTAAAAATTAAAATTAATTTTGTTTAAAAAATTTATGAGACGTTCTATTGGCCCTAAAATTACTATGTAAAAGTTGGAAGCGAAACACTCCCAGCGTACCATATATGAGATCATAAAAGAGCTAATAAAAAACAATATTAATAATTTTATATTAAATTAAAATATACTATTTAAAAATTTTATACTTTTATATTAATTATAATCATTATATTTAAAGCAAGACTAGTGGTACACTTCAAAGTGGAATGTGCGTCTTCATGTAAGGATCATTAATTTTATACTTATCACATCAAATTTTTTATTTTTTATTTTTTTTTAAAAAAAGCTAACTATACACCCCTCTCAAGGATGTACATCATAGTTAATCTGAATTTTTTATTTTAAAAAACTCACATTAATCCGAGTCGTTCCTGTTTAGGTGTATGATGTACACCCTAACAGAAGTCTACTCATAGCAGAATTTTTTCTATATTTTTATTTATTAAAATAGTAATGCAATTAGGACTCTTTGGTCGCATGCTTTTGTAAGAATGCATGCCATCTCAATTCATATATTTGATTTAGTGCAGTTGAGTTCAATTTTTGTAGTAACAACTGCACAAGAAAATTTAAATGTTGTAATTAAAAATATATTCAAATCAGCTGCGATTCCAACTGCAAGAATTGATGAGGAATAGAATCACCTACTAATTAACAATAATAAATAAATAGTTAAATAAATAAATAATTAATATATATTTATTTCTATATATATATATAAATAAAAATATTTGTAAATAAGTAAATACTAATAAAAGGTTTTAATTAATACAAGCTTTGTGAAAAAAAAAATAGTTTTATTTAAAATATAAAAAGTAGTTTTATTTTTATTTTTTTATAGAATGTTGTGTATCTTAACTCAATAAATTTTAATTAATTATAATTATTAAATTTGATTAAAAAAATAATAAGATAATCAAAATAGATTGGAATTTGATTTATATATTAAAATTAAATAGATTAAAATTTTTAAATTATATCGATTGATAAATTAATAAATATAAAAATATTATATATTTTTTCTTATTTATTTATAGATAGTAAATTTAAATAATTAATAAAATTATATAATTATAGTTGACTCATCCATTCAAAAAACAACGAATGATTTTTTTTTTCGTAAAATTATCTATAAAATATATACTTTTATAATATTAATTAGTATTTATAAATATATAAAATTATATATAAATATAAAAATTTTAATTGATAATTAAAAGATTGCATAATTATTTTATATTTAGGTGAATCTGTTTGGTACAAAAACTAGAGGGGGATAAAGGGATATCCCTTTTATCCCCCCAAACAAGAATGGGGATACCCCTAACGGGTTATCCTACCCACCCGTTAAGGGTGGAAACAGTTGTTCCCATTCCTTTTCTTTTTCATCTTTGCCCTCGCACGCACCCTGAGCCTTCCTTCTCCCCTCCGGTTCCTTCAGCTCCAATCCCTCCTCCCTCTCTTACTGTGCTCACTTCCGACCATTGTCAAGGCTTCCAATTAGCTCCCTCATCCCCTTTGAGCTGTGCAGTGTCGGTGTAAGTGTGGGTTTCCTCGGGGGATCTCTGCGATCGCAGATCTGTGGGATCTTGTTTACTCGCTGCGCGGATCCTAAACTATCGATTTATAGGTTTGATAGAAATCTTGTTCCCTGTGTGACATCGTCGTTTGCCGGTGTGTGGGGTCTTGCTTGGCCTCTCTATGAGACCCCCGATCTGTGCGATCCTCTCTTCTTAGACTCCCAATCTCCGCGGCCCTCGATTTGTGGGTGTTTCCCTTTCTCCGGCCGTCGCTCCGACCATCGAGCTCTAGTGTGGCTCCTTCTTTGTGACACCCCCGGAATTTGAATTAGTCCTATATATAAATGATATAATAGGACTAAATCTCTTAACCCGGCTATAGCATTTTGGATGGTAGCAAGATCCAAGAGGTTATGAGAGTTAAGCGTATTAGAGCTAGAGTAGTTCTAGGATGGGTGACCCCCTGGGAAGTGGGGCGTCACAGTTGGTATCAGAGCAATTCACCAGCCGAAAATGTGAGATGAGTATCAGCTGAGCCAGGGTTATATAGCAGGTAGAGCGAGGCTCCCCGGCTAATGACCGTTGTGAGTGGAGTGCAGCTCCTCACAAGGTCGGCTAAGGCTAGCGAGACGAGTCTCACATCGCCTGGTACTTGTGAGTGTGCTTGAGCCTGACGTAGACGTCAGGGCTTAAAAGGAGGAAGAATGTGACACCCCCGGAATTTGGATTAGTCTTATATATAAATGATATAATAGGACTAAATCTCTTAACCCGGCTATAGTATTTTGGATGGTAGTAAGATCCAAGAGGTTATGAGAGTTAAGCATGTTAGAGCTAGAGTAGTTCTAGGATGGGTGACCCCCTGGGAAGTGGGGCGTCACATTCTTCCCCCCATATCCCTTTCTTGGTTTTTGTATCAGGAGGCTCCCTCTTCCCCATCCTCACTGAAGCTACTACGAATGCCTCCCGAGGCTCCCTCTTTTTCCTCTTCCCCATCCTCACTAAAGCTACTACGGATGCCTCCCGAGGCTCCCTCTTCCCCATCCTCACTGAAGCTACTACGGATGCCTCCCGAGGCTCCCTCTTCTCCCTCTTCCCCATCCTCACTGAAGCTACTACGGATGCCTCCCGAGGCTCCCTCTTCTCCATCCTCAGACGCTTGCCGATTCTGTGACCTCTCATTTTAATAGAATATAGCAATTTTAATATAAAATTATTATTTTTTTAGATTTTTAAATATCTTAAATCAAATATTTAAAAATATATAAGTTAAATTTTTATTTATTTTAAAAAATTATTATGGTTGAGAACAATATCGTTATTTCATACAACTATTACTTTTTATTTCTCTTATTCTCTATTATCACACCAAATACAAATTTTTTTATAATTAATACTAATCTAATACTCAACCAAACATATTTATATAATAATTTCAGCTAATTTATAAATTTATATTTATTCTGAAATAATTAGTTTTCTCTTATCCTCCAATAAAACGAAACCTTAACAAAAATAATGTAATCATGCTATCTACCGAGTAGCATACAAATCTCAAATACAAAAAGTATAATTACAACAAATCAAATAATTACGACCGCAACATGTAAAGTGATAGTAAATATAATTATAATTGTAATATTTATGTCCGTACGTAATTTTACTTATGACACATAAAATGTACCCAAAATAGTACTACAGTATCCATGTCTGTACGCGTTTTCGGTACCTAAAATGGACTTGAAACGGAGTGAATATATTATTTATGACTTGCACGTTGTTTTAATTATGGCACCTAAACTGTGCACGTTGTTTTAATTATGGCACCTAAAATGTTCCCAAATTTGAGATGGGATCGAATTCAACTGCGAAAAGCCACCTCTCAACTTTGGACGAAATTACGATCAAATCACAAACGCGCCACGCCACCCACGCGACGCGCTCACCGCTCACCGCTCACCGCTCCGCTCCTGGACCCGGGCGTCGTCCCGAGGCGTGGGCTAGCATTTTCGTCACACAGACCCTATTTATTTATTTTTTTTTATATTTTATATTATATTTATTTTAAAATAATATAAATTTTATTTTAGAATAAATAGGGTGTGTATTATATATTTTTAGAATAATTGTCTACGTATTCTTGAAATCTGAAGAAATATCTGATTTATTTCTCTTATTTTTTTTCTTTCCAATATGTTCTTTATATATTCCACCGTTATTAAAAATATTCTTACTGTTTCCCTTTGTTAAGTTAACTAGGATTAAACTAGAATTAAATAATAATCGGAATTGAAAACTATCATATATACCTATTTTGTCTTTATCTATCAAAATATTTTTCTTCAGCTGTCCCCTCTCTTTCTCTTATAATTTGGCCCCAAAGGGCAAAATAATAATTTCACACAAATAATAGCAGCTTCAAACGGTCCACTAACAGAGTTTAATTTCAAAAATATTTTGAAAAGAAGTTGAAATATAAGAAGAATAATTTTAATATTAGCCTTCTAACAAAAAAAATATTAGAGGTATATAGAAAATTGTCTCTTAAATAAAATGTATGTGTAGTATTTATTTATTTAATTTTATTTATTTATTTATTTTTTTCTTATCTCGATTTCCACTCCACGCTCCCTACGAGTATTATAAATTACAGAGGAGGAGGAGGAGGAGGACGACGACGACGATTAGAGCGACGAGGTGGGGTGGAGATCGGAGGATTTGCCGTGGAGATGGAGCTCGAGATGGAGACCATGGCGGTGGCGATCGGGGTGTCGGTGCCCGTTCTCCGCTTCCTCCTCTGTTTCGTGGCGACGATCCCCGTGAGCTTCGCGTGGCGCCTCGTCCCCGGAGCCCTAGGGAGGCACCTCTACGCGGGGATCTCCGGCGCTGCCCTCTCCTACCTCTCATTCGGCTTCTCCTCCAACCTCCACTTCCTCATCCCCATGACCATGGGCTATGCCGCCATGCTCCTCTTCCGCCGCCACTGCGGCATCGTCACCTTCTTCGCCGGGTTCGGATACCTCATCGGATGGTAATTCGCCCTCAATTCGTTTTAGATTCCGAGTTTTTAATTTCTCCCCCGTTTTCTCTTTCCTCAGATCCGATTATCTAGGATTAGGGTTTCGTGTCGATCCAGCGAAGGTCGGGATTCATGGGAGTCTAGATGTTTCGGGCTCAGTTAGAGCGCCAAAAAGTAGGCAAAAAATTGTTGAATTGGTGCACTGCTACATAATGGAAAATTTAGGGCCTTTAAGATGGTTTTTTTTTTCTACTATTTCATTGACACAGAGAAGAAGTTTAAACCTAAAAGTTATGATTTTAGGATACCTCATTCCTATAGACTAGTATGAATCTTAAAGGGAATTCTTTGGCGGTGTTTTCTTGGTTTGTATGTGCCTAATATTAGCACTAGTATAGAGAATTATATTCCTTTTTCTGAACGGGAAAGATTATACCTCTTAATTGGCCTTGTTGCTGTTATGGCAATCGCAGAATTGTTCTGCTTCTGAATGGTTGAGCTGGAATCATGTTCTGCTACCGATATAGCATGCAGAGTGCTCGGATTGGCTGATGCATGGTTCAGTTTCTGCTGATGTTTTTGACTTTTGGGCCTCATTAATACATATGGGTAGCAGCACATGCTTTTTTCCTTCTTTTTAAAAAATGATCATATTATTTGGAAAATGCTTGGGCGGTGATGCGGCTAGCTTAATATTAGAGTTGCGGAAAAAGCACGACTCAACCAAGCTTAATCGAAAACTCAGTTGAGTTCGGTGACGTGATATATTCAGTTGTGTCGTTCGGCTCTTGCTGGTACCACCCGGTTCTTTTGAGGACACCTGATACCATTTGGTTCTTTGTAGTCCCGTTCGACTCTCGGTTATCTGGTATCGGCTCTCGACTCTTTGGTGTCGCTTTGTCCTCTTTGTTGCCGCTCGGATCTCGGTTCATTCCGCGTCGTTTGTTGTCGCTTAGTTATTTTTAATTTTTGTTTGGTTTTTTTAATATTTTTGAAAAGTTTTATATTTTTCTATTTTGAGTCTGATTATTTGATTATTTTAAATTTGACTAAATTTAGAGATATATTTGACTTAGGTATATTTATATTAGAAAAATTGCTAAATTTTAGAAATTTGATTTATAGTAGGTTTCGAGTATCACCTCTATATAGGCATGGTGTTGGGTAATGTCATAAGATTTTTCAGATTTTTAAGAGTTGAATAATACTTTTAGTATTGTTTGAAGAACTGGGTTCGTCGTATATCCCTTCTCTTGTACTTATGCTTCTTCATCTTATCATGTGGCTTTATCAACCTGCATCAGTTGGTAATAGAGCTAGTAATCTTAGAGTGGTACTTCCATGAGACATGGCTGACAATTGGAAAAGGAACCAGAATGCGAACTAGAACGCTGCGATGCAAAGACGCAATGCTGGTGAGCACAACCCTGGTATCGTGAACGATGATGAGCATGTAAGCGTCGGACCCTGAGGTCAGCGAGATCTTCGTGATATCGAGATCAAAGAATTGAGAAGGCAGATCGAGGCCTTGACCACACACCTAGCGTTGGTAGAAACTCAGGGCCAAGAAGACGATGATCGTGATTCAGAGTCTTCCGACTTTGAAAATTCCTTCCGTAGTCGCACTCTTTGGAGAGATGCGTCTGTGCAGGGTCGTGATTCGGACCACATCGGTCATATAGATCGGTGGGTCGATTCAAATATTAAGGCAAAACTTCCGGAGTATTCGGGAGGTTTACAAGTGGAGAGCTTCATCGGCTCTATTGATAAGATCAAGCGCACTTTCAAAACAAGGATGTGCCTAAGGATAAGAAGGTGAAGTTCGTTGCCCTTAAACTCAAGAGGCAAACTTCTATATGGTGCAAGTAGTTAAAAAAAACGTTGCCCTTAAACTCAAGAGGCAAACTTCTATATGGTGCAAGCAGTTAAAAAAAACTTGTGCCCGAAAGAGAAGATCGAAAATTGCTAGTTTGGAGCACAGGAAGAAGAATATCCAAAAACAATTTCTTCCTTACAATTGCACCCTGGTCTGATCCAAATAATTACAAAATTTAAGTCAAGGAAATCAATCGATCGTTTTATTAAATCAGTTCGTACATGTTACGGGACTTGGATTACATCATCAAATAATGTTACTTTCTGAATTCGATCCACGATGAAGATGTTCGAGTTGGTCTCGAGGGCGAGATCTTTGCAGCTGAAGCTAATGACGCAGTCAATTTTGTTTTTCTTTTTTAATTTTTGGAATTTTATTTTTTTGAAAGAGATTAACTCGAGGACGAAGAGTTGAACTTGAGGACAAGTTCTTTTCAGCCTGGGGAGGATGATGCGGCTAGTTTAACATTAGAGTTCCAGAAAAAACGCGACTCAACCAAGCCAAATCTAAAACTCGGTTGAATTCGGCAACATGATATGTTCGGTTGTATCTTTCGGCTCTTGCTGCTTACACCCGGTTATTTCTAGGACACCTGATACCACTCGGCTCTTTGTAGTCACGTTCGGCTCTCGGTTCTCTGGTGTCAGCTCTCGACTCTTTGTAGTCGCTCGGCTCTTTGGTGTCACTTTGTCCTCATTGTTGCCGCTCGGATCTCAGTTCATTCTGCTTCGTTTATTGCCGCTCAATTATTTTTAATCTTTGTTTGGTATTTAGGATATTTTTGAAAAGTTTTATATTTTTCTATTTTGAGTTTGATTATTTGGTTATTTCAAATTTGACTAGATTTAGAGATATATTTAAATTAGGTATATTTATATTAGAAAATTGCTAAATTTTAGGAATTTGATTTATAGTAGGATTCGAATATCACCTCTATTTATAGGCGTAGTGTTGGGTAATGTAATTAGATTTTACGGATTTTGAATAGTTGAATAATACTTTTAGTATTTGTTGAAAAACTGGATTCTTCGTATATCCCCTCTCGTCCTTGTGCTTCTTCATGTTATCACGCGGCTTTATCGGCCTTTGTCAGGTGGCAATATGATGTTAGTCTTTGATTCAAATAACCGTTTAATCGATTTTCAATCCTGTTTGTCTCCAAAATGTGACTTTCGTTTCTAATGCTGCAATCCTCCCTTGAAGTCGGAATTTTCAAAAGAAGCGGTTCACTATTTTTTCTTAAGGGTGTCATTTTTGCAGCCATGTGTACTACATGAGCGGGGATGCATGGAAGGAAGGAGGCATTGATGCAACTGGTAATGATGCCTTTTTTAGATTATTTCCTAATTCAAGCTTTTACAAATTAAAGCAGCATGCACAGTGACTTAATAATTTCCTGATCTGGTGGCTAATCATCTTATTTCTTGTCTTCTTAACTTGTCTTTCTCATTTTCCTATTTTTTCTTGTGCATGAATAGGTGCCCTCATGGTTTTGACACTGAAAGTCATCTCATGTGCTATAAACTACGGCGATGGGCTAGTAGAAGAAGATGGCTTGCGCGACTCCCAGAAAAAGTGCCGATTAATTCGTCGTCCCTCTATAATTGAGTACTTCGGGTACTGTCTCTGCTGTGGCACCCACTTTGCAGGACCTGTGTATGAGATGAAGGATTATGTTGAATGGACAGAAAGGAAAGGGGTAAGTGCGAGCTTCTGTTCTTAACTTTATGAGGAGAACTTCTTTTTCTGACTTTCTTGCCTCATTTTACTTTGCTAGTTGTGGGCCCATTCGAAGGACAAACCTTCTCCTTCACCTTTTCTTGCTACATTGCGTGCTTTAGTTCAGGCCGGCATATGTATGGGATTATACTTATATTTGGTGCCGCATTTTCCACTTTCACGATTTGGTGAGCCCATATATTATGAATGGGGTTTTTGGAAACGGATATACTATCAATACATGTCTGGCTTTACCGCCCGTTGGAAGTACTATTTTATCTGGTCAATCTCAGAAGCATCAGTGATCATATCTGGGCTTGGATTCTCTGGTTGGACTGATTCTTCGCCTCCGAAACCCAAATGGGATCGTGCGAAAAATGTTGATATTCTTGGTGTTGAACTTGCAACCAGTGCGGTCCAGTTGCCCCTTGTATGGAATATTCAAGTCAGCACTTGGCTACGTTATTGTAAGTTTCTACTTCCTGCTTAAATGATTGCAATTGTTATTGTTTGCACTGCTGTGGTATGGATGCCTGCTTAGTGCAATACTACATAGCAGATTCATGGTACATCCAGAAACGAGAATTGGGCTACTTACAGATAAAAATATGCTAATTAATTGCTATCCTTTGCGGATGTCAAACTTTTCTTAGAATGATATATTTTCTGATCTTACATTGGGATGCTTCTCCCTTCTGGTACATCGGACTGTTTAGATGATAAAGTATAAGGACTATCTAACTAGAGCTTTATGTGTTTTAGATGTTTATGAGAGGCTTATTCAGAAAGGGAAGAAACCTGGATTCCTTCAGTTGTTGGCAACACAGACTGTTAGCGCCGTTTGGCACGTGAGTCACTGTTCTTTGTTTCATTCAGAAAATGTCTAATATAATGTGGTTATAATTTTCTCGAAGTTTGATGATTTCTTTGTTACTTGAAGTTTCACTACGCATCTAATATTTACTTCTGTCCAACACTTTTGAACTGCAGGGTTTATATCCTGGGTATATGATATTCTTTGTTCAATCAGCATTGATGATAGCAGGTTCACGAGGTAAGATCCATTTTATATGATAGTGTCCCTATATTTTCTGTCCGTCCTTCATGTTTAGTCTTTAACAGGGGACTCAAAACATTTCTTATAACATTGACTTACAAATATTTTTGAACAGTTATATACAGATGGCGGCAGGCTGTTAACAATTCAATTTTGACGAAGATATTGACGCTAACCAATTTTGCGTACACGCTGCTTGTCCTCAACTATTCTTGCATTGGTTTCATGGTTAGCTTCTGAGTCCCATTTTTAAGCAACAGCTCTAGATATGCAAATTTTCCTGCTCCCTGAAAGTAAAACTTCACCTTTTTTTTTTTCTTCCAAATCTTCCTTTTGGGGGGATTCGGCTTTTTTTAATTCAGTTAGTAACCCTACTTCACGCAGTGAACTTCCGTATTTGCCTCTCGTATATTCTCAAATTGATCATGATTTTCTGATTACCTAAGTGGTTTTCAAATAAATTATAGCCAGAAAAGTTGAGAACTTTTAAATGATCTCTGAATTGAAATTGCTGTGCATTTTTGAATAACTTTCATATCTGCTTATGGTAAATTGTCGCTTTTGATCCAGTACGATATATCGCTCATGCGCTTTGTTTGCCTTTAACCTTCTGAAGGTACTGAGCTTCAAGGAAACCCTGGCATCCTACCAAAGTGTGTACTTCGTCGGCACTATCGTTCCCATCATATTGATTCTGCTAGGTTATATTATCAAACCAGGTAAACCTGTTAGGCCGAAAGCTCGCAAGAGTGAGTGAGCGAGAAAAGCATGCCTCATCATGCTGCCCCGGCAGAAGAGGCAAAGCTTGAGGAAGCTCTTTTTTTTTTTTTTTTTTTTTTTAACGAGTGATTTCAGATTAGTTTAGTTTGCTTGATCATTTGCAATGAGTGATTTCAGATTAGTTTAGTTTGCTTGATCATTTGCAATCTTGTAACCGTATCCGAGGATTTAGGACTATCAATAATGAGCATTATTTTCTACCTTACGTGGACTGTAGTAGACTCTGTTTAGTTATTCAGAAACTTGAATGCTTTTCTGAGGATGCGTTTTAGTGCATTCCAAAGATTTGTTTTCATCTGCAGGAAAGATCACTTCATTCATGATGGAGCTGTTTTAAATCTCCTTTTTGTAATGCTATTTAGCAGTGTGCAGAGATATATATGTTCCAATGTATACTCGCCGATTTGATCAGTCCTAGAAGTAACAGCTTCCTTCAGATACTGGGTGAGGTATTGCCCTCCCAAGCATGAACACTTCCATTTTCTTTAAGATATTTTGTGTTAACATTCTTCGACAAAATGGGCGAGGCATAGCCTTCACAAGGGTATCATAGTTTGGTGCTCAAGTGGGTAATGCAGTTCACATCGGACCGTAAAGCATCATATGTGTTCTTACAATCAATGTGCACGAGTAGTAGATGAACCCTGCAGTTGAGGATTCAATATGGAATAAGGGTTGCACGCAATTTACTGTGGTCTTGAAACTGTTGCTTTCAACAATTGAAGCACATAAACAGGGCGATGCGCGTGTCAGAGTGTTGTGGGCATACCATTTCTCCATATAGCACTATAACAGCATATTGGCATGCAAATATCCACATGCAGAATCAAGGTAGCAGTTAAAGAGACAACATAATATGAAGAGCATAAATCTCAAAAAGCACAAATAGAGATGATAACCAGTAAAAACTGCCAGTCCAGCCAATAAAAGAAAAGGGAGTTGTTTCACCAAAATAAGAATAGATCATGCACACAAGATATTATCCATAAAGAGCATGCTAGTCCACATGCTTGAACAAGTTTGATAATCAACATGTGTAGCTGATCACAATACACAGCAGCCTACAGCTGAGATTGCGAGATCCTACTTTTCATCACTTTTCCTCATTCTTTTGCCCGTATCGCCGATTGAACTTTGCAATCTGACCGAGACTCTGCGCCATTTGACGCTTAGCTCTAAAATGATAGACTTTGCCGACATGGTGTATTTTGGTCATCATAACATTCATCAGCCTGCCGCTTTGGGTCACGTAGGAAATCCACTGCATTTGAGGGTGCAATCCCTTCCTCATGTTTTCACCTGGCAACAACACACACACACACACACAGAATAGTACAAGGGAGTTAAAGAACAATAAGAGGATAACATAGAAGGGGTTTCCTTTATCTCTGATTCACCACAACCCTATGATAGCCTCTATAAAATGAAATTCTAATATTACATATTACAATTATAGGTCTCCAAGAATCTTTCAACATGCGCTATCTATGTTAATCACTCTACAAAATTTTCTATATAAAGAATGTACAACAAGGAGTTGGAAGAGTAAGAATTCAATAAACTACATAAATATCACAGTATACAAAAAAAAAAAAAAAAAAAAAACCCTGCAAACACAAGCAGTAATACCATTAACAATCAGCATGTAAAAATACATTAAACATATCATTTATATGAACAAAGAATGTAGCTCAACTTCTCGACTAGACATTAGAAGATGGAAAAAAGGCTTGCCTTGCCCTAATCATGTGATCTCATGCGGCACTAATCCTAATTTTCCACATATCACAACTAGCAGAAAAGGAAATGCTGACGGACTAGTGTTCTTAATAGAAAGTCGATTCGAGCAATCACTGCATGCTAGAAACAAATTAAGGGTTACAAGACTACGAGGAGAAAGAAGTAGAAATGAGAAGAACACCACAGCTGACGGAACCAATACATAGTCGGTAAGCGAATTACAGCAATCGAGGCGTTCGAAGAAGCCTACTATCTACATGCAGAGACGCCTCAGAATTTTTTTTGATCAAAAACTAAGAAATCATCATACAATAATAATCGAGAAATTGCAATAGAAAAGAAAAAAAAAAAAAAGAAGGAAGGTTTGCGCTGATTTTGAAATCTATTATCCTTGTGCATGAAGATAATAAATTCGGTCGTTTCTGCAGGACTCGTCCTCGGCTCAGAATCAGCCTCGTGAAAATCTTAAATTCCCTGAGGAGGTTCTACCACGTGAAAACACTCCAACCAATCACGCAGATTGAATGTTTGAGTACTCGCAGTTGGAGTCTCACGTAAGTATAGAAACAGAGTATCTTCAGTCCCCCTAGATTCTGTCTCTCTGTGTCAGTGTCAGGGATGCAAACAATAATAAATGCCTCTTCCTTGTTCGAACTACTAGTAAATGTTTCTGGAAATTTAGAAAGATTTATCGCGCAAAAAAACTTGAACTAATAACGATGGAGTTGGGAAAACAACTAAATTAACACAAAAAGTACAAACATGCATGGCAGGAATTGTGATATAAATAAATTAAAAGAACACAGAAATCAAACAAGCTAACATTGAATATATTTTTTTTCCTTTTTTTTGGGGGGGTTTCTCAAATGTTATAAGATCTAAAAAAACACCCTGTGAGTAACACAAAAACCCTAAAACCCTAATTTTCTTTTTTTTTTTTTTTTTTTTTTTTAAAAAAAACTAGGAGATGAGAGAAAGGTCCTTCAACCTCTTCAATGTGGGAGCGACGAGACAGAGAGAGAGAGAGAGAGAGAGAGTGAGGACGCAAATGGCGATGCGAGCCTTTTAATGCAAAAAAAAAGGCCAAAAACTTAGGGTGGTTAATGGGCCGGTAAAGGCCCAGAGATTAATGGCCCGAATAAGGTCCATAGAAAATGGGCTTTAGAATAGTGGGTTTGGATAGGCGGGACATTAATGGGCCTGCATGCTTTGAGACCGCTTCGTAATTTTCAATTTAGCCCTCACAACTTTAAAGCTTATTACAAAAGCGTGCTTAGCCTTTGCATTCCGGTTCTGTTGACTTTTTTTTTTTTTTTTTTTCTTGGGCCAATTTTTACTGCCATGTGAATATGTAATTACAATTACACCGTGGGGTGAATATTTGTACCCATTTTGAAGGGAAATTTGAGATATGAAAGTGTGATTGCATTGCAACGTATATGATGGGCCGAAAACTAAATTATAAAGATCTTAAGGTTGTGGAGTAAGTATAGTGTAGTGTAGTGCAGTGTAGTGTAGTGTGTAAATCACATCATCGTAATGAACAATCGAAATCGATGGTCAGACTTATAAAAGTCCTAGTTTGGGGCTCGGCAGTTTTGCCATCCAGTGGATACGGAGACTCTGTAACAATCTGCTTTGTCGGCAATTGAATCTAGAAACTAAAATTCATAAAAATTAAAATAAAAAAAAAAAAATTAAAGAAGGTCGATAAATTCTTATGTACCTTGTAAAGTAAAATAATGCTTCTAGAAAAATATACTCGGGCTGTTTGATTCCGTCTAAAATCATAGAAAAAATATTTTTTCGTAGCATTTGGTTGGTTGGAGATGGAGTAAGTATTTTTTAACAAATCTATAAAAAAATTAAACAAATGAAAATAAAATTTCCAACCAAAAATAAATTTTAAATAATTTTTACACTAAACCAACAGGTCTTTATAAATGAAAATTTGAAAAAAAAAAAAAAAAGTTAAAATTTTAATTTAAAATTTTAGGTAGTGTTTTATCACACTTAAAGTAATTATTATTATGGTACGGTGGCATCATGGATTGTCAATATTATAGCTTAAAAAGCTGATGCATGTCGGTCAAATCTCGGAATCCACTTTAATTACTTATCAGAAAAAATTAATTTGTGAGGCGGGGAAAAGTATTCCCCGCCAAGCGGAGCACATACTTTCTCCGCTGGAGTTGGGCGAGGACTCTACTGCCCACATCATTTAACGCGTTTGGATTAATACATGTCGACGAAAATGACACCTGCGGCTCTGCCCCAGTGTTTTATGCAGTAGCCGACCTCAGTCAAGAGAGTACAGTAACGGTTGAACCGCACTCTCTGCCGACATACATCCACCAATTGCAACAAAATGACCGTAAAAGTCGAGTCTTCTGCACAAGACTTTCAAACGTCAAATATATGCCAAACATATCGCAATCGACCGACCCACTAATACGGTCGAAAGCATTAGATGCCAAAATATTGTTCTAAGTTCCACGCAACACCGATCGAGTCTTAATTTTAAGTTGGCCACAATTCGTAACCTATTATTGATTCGGACCTAGTTGGTAAAATTAATACTATAAAATTTATTTATAAGCATAGCACATTACGTCTTAGCTTAGCTTGTGCACGTAGGATGGCCACTTCAATGTCGATCGCTTATATATATATATATATATATATATATATATATATATATATATATAAAAGAGAGTTGGATAGTAAATTAAACATTTTCCGTGGTCCGTGAATTAAGGATGGGTTCAACTGTCAAAGATATATGGAATACATCTTAATTACCAGGCCAAATATGAACAGCAAATTAATACTCCAAAGTAAGTAAATCTTTAAAAGTAATTAACATATAATAGCATAAGATAATACGCACATACTAAACTAACTATAGTTTTTCAGTACTCCCAGGGTTCCCTCGATCCCATGTATCTTGTAGTGTTGGATCTACTAATTAATGCTCTTATATATATGAACACAAATAGAAAGAAACAAAACAAGGAAACAGTGTCAGCGACAAGTTAGTTTGTACGCACGCACGCACGCAGCGGTTGGATGTAGGCACCAAAATGTTACTTTTTAACTATAAGAATCATTGGGGGCCCTTATGTATCATATGATGATGTATAGAAAATAGTTCGGTAATACTCATTAACAATTTCCTTCTCTGCTATCAATTGTGAAACTCCACACATTTTGGTGGAATTGATATGCTAATACGAAATTATACACAAATAGTTGTAAGAACATTTACTTTTCTTTCTTTCTTAAGGAGTACTTCACCGGTTTCCACCCAACTCAAGCTCAGAAAGCATTTACTTTAGATTTACAAGCTCTATGATATACTGTGGCCCCCCTAGGATTTAGCCTAGTTATATATATAAAATATGATAGGATTAAACTTTTTAATCTACTTGTTATATCTCGTTGGTGTTAACCATTAATCCTAAAAAGTCGAACTGTTAGAAATATGCAATTAATTCACTTAAAGCGTACAGACACAGCGTACATGGGTCTCGATCGGATTCAACCCCTCTGAACGTTAGATCTATTGTTGGGCCTCTTGTCGTTAGGTCTATTGTGGACCGCAGCCCCACTCAACTTATTAGGCTCACCCAACTCAATTTATTAGTCTCCCAGGCCTATTGGCACTGGGCCTATTGTCACGGTATAGGAAGTTGGGCCTATTTTAACCCATAAATAAATAGCCAACAATCCCCCCCCCCCCCCCCCCCCCAACACCTGCATCATGTGGGAATCGAACCTGTGTCACGGGCTCAGACACCACTTGTCGGATCGTTGGTGCTAACTATTAATCCACAAAGCTCGAACTGTTAGAAATACGCAACCAATTCATTTAAAGTGTACAGACATAACGCCCACGGGTCTCGACCGGACTCAACCCATCTGGACGTTAGGCCCATTATTGGGTATTTTGTCGTTCAGTCTATTGTGGATCACAGTCCCACTCAACTTATTGGGCTCACCTAACTCAACTTATTAGTCTCCTGAGCCTATTGTCACGGGGCAGAAAATTAGGCATATTTTAATCCATAAATAAATAGCCAACAGTATCGTGCAGTATTTAGATTCAAAAAATTAAGAGGGTTAAGCGTGTTAAAATTAGAATAATTCTAGAATGAATTATCTTTCTGAAAAGTAGAGCCTCACAGTTAATATCAAAACCAATCACCATCCAAAAATATAAGATGAGTCTTAACTGAGTTATGATCATACAGCGGGTAGAGCATGACTTCCTAACTAACAATTGTTGTAGGTGGAGTGTGGCTTCCAACAAGATCTTCTAAGACTAGCAAGATGAGTCTCATATGGCATTATACTTATGAGTGCGTTTGAGCTCGACGAGAATATTAAGATTTAAAGGAAAAAAATATATATATGACATTCCTAAAATTGAAAAAAATTATATATATATATATATATATATATATATATATATATATATATATATATATATATATATATATAATTTAGCTCCTTTATTTTTAAAAGCGTCGTGTCATTGATACTTATAGGTTTTAGCTCTTGAATAAAAAGATGTGTGATTAGGATGATAATGGGCCCCTTAAATTTAGTGAGTTAGTGGAATAGAATGATCTAAGCAATGAAATTAGTCAAAATGATAGATCTAACGGTGAAAAATTTATAAGCACCAATTGTTTGGTGCTTATACAAATATAGTATGTAGTCAGACTATATATATATATATATATATATATATATATATATATATATATATATATATGCCTAAACTTTTTAATCCGAATATAATATTTATTAAGTGTGCAAGAGTTAGAATAATTGTAAGACCAGTGACCTCTCTGAAAAGTAAGATGTCGCAAAACCGTTAACTTAGTTACCGAGTACTCAGCATGCCAGGAGATGCAATTGCTTGTTATTCTATTTCTATTTCTTGCGAATAGCAGTGCATGTTTTACAATATTTGTGCAAATTAAATCGGTCATAAATTTTTTATTTTGTTCTTATTAGATTGGCAACTTTGAGTATCCGATCGATCGGTAACTTTCTAGATAGTGATTACGTGGGAATATTACATGTTTAACTTAATTTCCATACATTATTATTATTATTTTTAATTCCAAGAACTATAGCACGAGTGTCATGCACGGTACCAATAAAAGAAAAGAAAGCAACTACTATGTTGAGTCACATGTAGTTAAAAGTCCCATTCAATTAAAGTGTTGAGCAACAAAAATATAACCTGATCCATTGCCCATGCCAATAAAACGTCCTAATACAAAGCTCCAAACGCAGAGTTGCACGCGAAATGCATCCCCCTTAAGAGCCCACGGTATGCAATTCGTTCTAAACTTCAACTACAATCCAACTGGGAAACAGCTCCTATGTGTACTAATTAATCATAGTTACTTTATTACGTAATAATCCATGATTGGGGCTTTGAATCATGATATAGTTTTTGACCGGGGAATCCTCAGACAATTTAAATTGTCTTTTCCAGCATCGTGGATCCTTTTGCCGTGTCTGCCCGCTTGTTTCATGTGCTTTCGGAAAATTGGTGGAAATATAGAGACAGTCAGTACACATGCAGGAGAGCAAATGAATGGAGTAAAAGAAAACAGACTGCCCAATGCCAAATTTAGACCCGCCACTTTAATCACTTTGCGTAATTCACTAATTTGTATCACGCACACTTTTATAAATCTCGTATATTCATATCAGACAGACATGCCATATACGCATATTCTATACAATTTCATAATGCATCCTATTAAATTATACATATATTTATTGTATGTTATTTTTTTTTATGTATACATAATACAAAATGATAAATATTTTAATTTTTTTTTATGAATACATATAAATATTTTTTTGACAATATAAATAAATATAATAAAAAAAAAATTCCTGAAAATATAGAAACTATTAATAAAAATTTTATATATAATAATTATATGTTATTGTATTAATAATATTTTAATTTATTAGCGCTGTCAATATTGTGTGTGTGTGTGTGTCCTACTTTTTAAAAAGCTTTGGAGTCACCGTGTTCTGTGTTTAGTGTTCATATTCATAACGTTTAAATTGACATCCAAACATTAAAAATAAAATTTCATAAAATATATAAGTTCACTTAGGTGGATCAGAACCTCATAAAATAAACTAACTAGCTACGAAACATGCAGAGCCTAAATATGTTATTCGGTATATTTTATTAATTTATTAATAAAGTTTATATATTTTGCAAATTAAAAGTGTGATCATCCGTTTAGAATTAAATATTATATTTAATCTTCAAATTATTTTTATAAATAAAATATATTATCTTCTAAATAAAATATACTATACTATTAAATTATGAATATTAATATTTTACAATCGATCGCACTAAAAAAAAATTCAACCGTGTAGTATTTTTCTTTGATTTATGCGGAATTTGGCCCTAGAGTAGGCGCTAGCTAGGAAGTAGCATGATTCTTGTGTCATGGGTTCTTCACTAGCTTAGGTTGGTCTTTAATTAGGTAATAAAAATTTAACTGGTTTCAAATCTTTAGTTCTTTTTTCTTTTTCTTTTTTTTTTTTTTATAAAATAATGATATATTTAATTTGATTTTTAAAATATATAAATAAATGACTAAATCCGCATTACAGCAAATTATATTTGTAAAATGGTCCACAACGCAACCGAAGGACAGTAAGAGGGGTATAGTTTTATAAATCTTCAGCAACTTAGATGTGACGGCTCAAATGCATTTCACTGCTGATTAGCGCCCGATCATTTCATATGCATACAAAATTTCCCAGCTTTCTGGGGCTGCCCCTAATGTGCTCCCCAGCTAAGAATGCGTACCATCTTACATGCACATAACACCTAAAATATGTAACCTAATTTGTTATCCTGCGTAAATATAGTTTGCATATAGTTTGAATATATATATAAAGTTAAACTGAAAAATTATTAATAATATCAAGTTATTAGTATTATTAAATTTTTAACCGTTGAATTAAGAGATGTGCGGTTGAGATGATTGTAGGTCCCTTGAATTTAATAAATGGTTGAAAAAATGATAAAATTTAATATGTGAAAATAATTAAAGGGGTTGATCTAAATATAGAAAATTTGATAGTACCAAATGCTTGGTACTATCGACAATATAGTAGCCGAACTCTATATAAATAAATAAATAAATATTTTTTTAAGAATTATTCGTGCTTAATCGAGTCATGAATTACTATGATTCAAACCAAATGCATTATCCTAAAAAAAAAAAAAAAAAAAAAAAATCGATATTGTAGAAAACAAAATTTTAATTCATTATATATATAATATGAAAACGGGGACTAAATTTACAATCTCACAGGACAAACGATTATTATAATTAGTTCTTGTAACATATTTTGTAAAAACTCCTCGACTTAGGAACTTTTTATATATCAAATGGTAAATGACATTGTTACAGCTTTTTTCAAACTAGCTAAAATATTAACATTGGATAATCTTAGCCATCAAAAATACAACCATTGATGTGCATATACACAGCTATACATGAAAGTTGTGCTCTACAGTAGGTTTTTTTTTTTTTTTTTTTTTTTTTTGTTTTTCTTGCCATCGTTAATATTCGATAAAAACGTACAAAACTTATCCGAACTATGAACTATTTTGAATTCGCCACTCAATATTTCAAAATTTTAATTTTATTATCTAAAATTTTAATTTATTTGATTTGAATTAGTCAACAAAATGTTGACTTTAAAATTTATTTTAATTATTTACTTTGATAAATTTATAATTACCAAAATTATATAAAATACATCAACTAAGGTGGTAAAGATAAACGATGCGTTTAAATTTTAAAAGTAAAATATCACTGACTAAATTAAACTAAATTAAATAAATTAAAAAATTAGATATTAAGATTAAAATTTTTATACATTAAGTAATTAAATAAAAATAATTCATAGCTCAGACAAGTTCTACATAATTTTTTTAACGTTTTAGATCTGATTAGTTATGAAACTGTATAAAAGTTGACCTTGAGCTCTAATCCCACATCATAATTATTGCATTATTATTATTATTATTATTATTATTATTATTATTATTATTATTATAATATTTGAAAAGGGGTGTAGCTCCTGATGTGTCGAGATCAACTAAAAATTAGTTGTCGGCAAAAAAGGGGAAAATAAAAAAATATTTACAACATTTTTCTGTCATTTGACCGAGGATAATATCTACTTAACAATGTTGCATTAGAAAAAACAACAACGAAAAATTTAAGCAACTCAATGCCACAAAAAGTCAAATATCAAACGGTCAACGAAAATTCAATTAGGGATAAATTTTGTTTCCAATATATATATATATATATATATATATATATATATATATATATATATATATATATATATATATATATTCAACAGGAAAATTAAATCCATGACGCGACGGAATGGAAATTTGGGATTGGCCCAAAATTGAAACTGTGATTGTTCTTGGGGTACATCTTATGCGGACCCATTACCTTATAAAAGCAACGGCCATTGCGAGTTCGCTTCATCCCTTTGCTCGGAGAGTTTCCACACTCCCATCGCCTGTAGCCTCCGAAGAGGAAGCATAAAGAATATTTGGATTCCTAACTAACTCCTCTCTCTCAGCCTTTTTTTTTTTTTTTTTTTTTTTTTTTTTTTTTTTTTACTTTAAAACCTTTCTCCCTCCAAAATAACACACCCCCAACCGCCACAGCTGTTATGTCTGCCCAACAAGTGATCCCAGGTGGTACGGCTTCCGGCCACGTCACCGAGCCATTGGTCAGAAACCCTCCTCCTCCTCCGGCGCCGCCGGTCTTAGAGCGGAAGCCGCGCGCTCCGCTCTTGCTGGCTTTGGCCGAGGCCGAGTCGATTCTGGGCCTGGCGCTGCCCATGATCGTAACGGGGCTCATCCTCTACCTCCGGTCGATTATCTCGATGATCTTCTTAGGCCGCATTAGCGGCCTCGCCCTCGCGGGCGGGTCCCTGGCCATCGGCTTCGCGAACATCACGGGGTACTCCGTGCTGTCCGGCCTGGCCATGGGCATGGAGCCCATCTGCGGGCAGGCCTTCGGGGCCCGCCGCCATGCCGTCCTCAGCCTCACGCTTCAGCGAACCATCCTCCTCCTCCTCTGCGTCTCGCTGCCGATCGCGATCCTCTGGATCTTTATGCGGCCCATCCTGATCCTCTGTAGACAGGACGGGGCCATTGCCGCCGCAGCCCAGTCCTACATTCTCTTCTCCCTTCCCGACCTTCTCCTCCAATCCTTCCTCCACCCACTCCGCATCTTCCTCCGCACGCAGTCCATCAACCTCCCCCTCACCTACTGCGCGGCACTCGCCATCGCCCTCCACCTACCCATCAACTACTTCCTCGTCTCCGTCCTCGGCCTCGGCATCAAGGGCGTCGCGTTGGCATCGGTGTGGGCCAATTTGAACCTCCTCCTCTTCCTTCTCTGCTACGTGTACCTCTCCGGCCTGCACAACCGCACCGGGGGTTTTGCGCTCTCCGCAGAGAGCTTCAGGGGTTGGGGATCCCTTTTGAGCCTCGCTGTGCCGAGTTGCGTCAGCGTGTGCCTCGAGTGGTGGTGGTACGAGATCATGATCCTTCTGTGCGGGCTCCTGTACAATCCGCAGGCGACAGTGGCGTCCATGGGGATCCTGATTCAAACGACGTCGCTCATCTACATCTTCCCCTCCTCGCTCAGCTCCAGTGTGTCCACGCGCGTCGGGAACGAGCTCGGTGCAAACCGGCCTGACCGGGCGCAGCGAGTGGCCACAGTCGGTCTCGGCTGCAGCTTCGGGCTGGGACTGGTCGCGTTCGCATTCGCCGTGTCCGTGCGCGGCATTTGGGCGAGCATGTTCACCACCAACGAGGCGATCGTCACGCTCACTGCGTCAGTGCTGCCGATACTCGGCGCCTGCGAGCTCGGGAACTGCCCGCAGACAACGGGGTGCGGCGTATTGAGAGGAAGCGCGCGGCCGAAAGTTGGGGCCAACATAAACCTGGGGGCGTTCTACGCCGTGGGGATGCCGGTGGCGGTCGGCCTGGCATTCTGGACCCGACTCGATTTCAAGGGGCTGTGGCTCGGCCTGCTGTCAGCGCAGACAGCGTGCGTGGTGCTCATGCTAGTCATGATCCGAAGAACCGATTGGGATTCGCAAGCCGAGCGGGCACAGCTGCTAACCGGAGCAGCTTCCCGTGGCGACGGAATCATCGGCATCGGCATCGGCATCGGCATCGGCATCACAGAAGGTGACGAAAAAGAGTTTGCCAAGAAAGTCGCGGCTGAGGATGGAGATGAAAAATCAAAATTGACTATTAGCATAATAAAAATCGATCATTCTTAGACATTTTGATGATCCTAATTTATTATTTTTTTTCTTTTGCTTTTTTTTGCATTTTTTTTTTTACTCCGTCCTACCACCAAGACGAGGTAACCACATGCAACGTTGAGTCACCTGTGTATTCTAATTTTTTATTTTTTTTTATTTTATATATATATATATTATTTTTGACCTTTTTGCTTTTTTTTTTTCTTTTAATTATGGGTTGAGACGGTATTGTATACTATTTTGTTTTCGAATTACATGTTCCGCAACATTGTAACAAAGATGTCGGTTGTACACTACAAAAAATAAAAAATAAAAAATAAAAAAAATAAAAATAATGAGAAAAAGTTATCAAAATGGTTTACACAATTAATTATTTTTATTAATAAATTTTAAAATATGAGAAAGCGCAGATGCACGGGTCTAATCACGTGTTCAATGAGCAATTTGGACCACATCACTACTATATCGAGTCTCTATCTTCCGCCTGCTGTGTGAAGACTCGGTCGCCGGCCTCTCCATGGGCCAGCACACCATTTTTAAAGGTATCGCAAATATCCGATATTTCATATATAAAAATTTTAAGCACTGCTAGATCTACCCAGATCTACCCCAAAAGTGAATATAAATTTTATATCCCATCCGCTCAAGAGCCCATTCAAAAATAAATTCTTGTACATTCAAAAGTCGATGTACATTTTACACCCCACTTATGCAATGGCCCATCTAAAAATAAATTCTTAGATAGATAAGGTGTAAAATATACAACCCAAATAAAATGTACATTTAGTATTTTTCGAAAATTTTATCCATTACAATTTTGGATATAGGTCCGAATTCTTTTTAACCATCTTCAATTTGAACCTGACTCAAACCCAACTTTTTAATGAATAGGATGGAAAATAATTTTCAAATCCAAATCTAGACCAGTATGCAAATCCAGCATAATATTTCAATAGTAATATTCTATGAAGTATGATAACTTTTTCATAACTCTTATATCCAGGATCGGATCCAGCGTAATACTTTAATAGTAATATCCGATGAAGTACGATAACTTTTTCATAACTTTTATATCCATTAAAAATAATATACCTTTCTTGTATTAAAATATTTTATTTTTTCTTTTGAACAAATATTATTGAATTGAATGCAACGTGAGATTTTTTTTTTTTTTTTTATAATGAGATTTATAATTTATTCATAAATTATTTAATAAAATTTATAAAAAAAATATATCCCTCCGAATATTCGTATCCAATCTAAATCCGACCTGTGCGCGTGTAGTACACGAATAGTCAATATTCAAATCCGTTCAAATATATTCGACAAATATATTCGAACCAGAACCGAAATTAAATGGATAGATTATATTTTTTTCCAACCAATTTTTTTTTGAAGTAAGAGTACAATATATCAACTACTTAGAGCTGACTCAATCCTCGAACACTTTTAATCATTTTAGATCAAAAATTCTATAAAAGAAGAGGTTACATGCCCTTCATTCAGCTACTATTTTATAATCGAATCATCAAATAAATATTTTAAATTTTAAATTTAAAATTTAAAATTTATAAATTAGTCTATTTGACGCTCTGGCCACTGTCCTAGCCGTTAGTCTGACTGTTCAAATCGGTCAAACCGAATTCCCGCGTTAAACTTTGGTGGGTACCCTGATGTGAACTTTTGCATTAGACCCCACTATGTTAGTGGTGATTTACAACTTGCGCTCTGTTGATTGGTGAATATGATGAATCGTTCAATGAAAAGAGGTCAAATGCAAAAAGAAGAAGAAGACGACGGGGGACCCAGAGCCACAAAGATTTTTCTGCGCATGCATTAATTTCATATCACCTGTAAATTGTAATATCCTAAAAAGTTTCATATCAGAATATGTTAAAAACACAGTTTTTTTAATCTGATCCGGCCTTCACCTAATCAAAACTTAAGACCCCTTTTGGCAACCAGGATAAGGGAGGGATAAGGAGTTGTACTCCATCTTATCTCCAAACAAAAATTAATAGGGATGAGAACAACTCTTCCCATTCCTAACGGATTATTCTAAAATAATCCGTTAGGGGTGAAAATAACCTATTCCCAGCCCCAGGTGGAAAGCCTTTTTATTATTATTATTATTATTATTATTATTATTATTATAATGATAAGATGTTTAATAAATTTATAAAATTTAAAATTTATTTTTTTATTTTATTAATTTTAAAATTTTTAATTTTATACAAATTTTTTAATAAATTTTTTAAAATTTATACTAATTTTAAAAATAAAATTTTTGCTTCTACTTTTATAATTTTTTAAGACAATTAAAATTAAAATTTTTAACATTTATAAATTTTTAAATTTTAAATTTTAAATTTTATAGCTTTTAAATTTTTTTACTTTAATTTTTAATAAATTTATTATATGATAAATTTTTTTAATAATTATTTTTATATATAAGTAAAATATAAATTTTAATAAATTTTTTAATAAATATTTTAAATTAAATATTTAAAATCATATCAGTAAAATTTTAATCATAAATTAAATTTAGCCCTCTTTATTTTTCTTATTCCTTTTTAACTTACCAAACACAATTTTTTTTATACCCGGTATAACTCTTATACCGACCCAAATATAAATTAACATTAGTTCCTGCTAATACCATAACTTATACCTATTCCCGGTATAATCAAAATTTTTTTATACCCGAACCGAACGCAGCCTAAGAGAACTACATTATAAGTTAGTCTAGTTGTTACAGGAACAGTGTCTCAATCAACGTAGGAGTCAGCTAGAATTCAAACTCAAAAATCTAGGCTCAAATACTATGTGAGACAACCAATTACTCTAAAACTATATTTGAGCGATAACTGCCGAGCAGTAACTGAACACTGCAAAGTTTTTCATGGTTCATACACATTCAAGAATTTCATATTCTTATTGTTTCACCAATCCTGGCTCTGATAGAAGAGATATAATATGATAATATTAGAAATTTAACAGTTTTGCTACAGTAATGTATAGTTCTTTAACAACATTGTAGACATGTTGGAGAATAACCACACCACACATGAAGAGATAACAGTTTGATTCACCAACCTACTTAAAACTAACTATGTATCATCCATCAAGTCAACACTTAAACGACGCCCTTAAAGCCCCTAAAAGAAACATTTCAAAGATCTCAGAGGACACACTTGACATATTTTTTTTATGCCCAGAAGGGCATCTATCTCCAAGGAACTCAAATGTTCTTTATACATACATATTTATCAAGAAAACCTCGGCATTTCTCACAAGTCAATAGGGATTTCGATTGGCCGCTTCCCCTTATTTATTATTCAATTAATCCAACATACTCAACTCTTTTGTTTTGTATATGCATACATAACTCTCAAATTACGTACATAGACGGTATTTCTTCCACATCTTTTCTCTGGTTATTAAATTGCAGTTGATCCGGAGAAACGCATAAAGAAATGGCTCTGGTTCTTCTCCTTTCAAGTCATTACAAGTTCACTTCGGTATTTGCTCACAAAGATTCAAATTAAGAGTCGTCGTACCGGGGCAGCAGTTTACAAACATGCAGAGGCTGGCACAATCCCAGCATCAGAGATGGCAATTTATGATTGGTTTAATATCGCAATCAATGGTGAGACAGAGATTCAACACCGCATAACCAATCACCCAACTTTCTTCCTCCAAAACAAAAGTCAGATCTGTATCATATGATGCCCACTTTTTAACATTTAAATTCTTCTAAAATCTTTGTATATATCCAAGCTCAACTACCATATTCCTACATTTCCGGGTCAGAGAATCTATTGGCCCTTGTTCTTCGTGATCATAGTGTTTCTCTAATTGGGCGATTTGTGATTGAAAACATCAAAATCAATTCATTGAACATTCTTAAAACATAATTTAGTAATATAATTTAACAGATTTGTCACAATTTAGAAGAAGCTGATCCAATCTAGTTGATTGTCTTGCCTCTTTCATAGATGAAAACATCAAGACATACCCACTGATCGATACATTGAAAAATATCATTAGTTTACCAATATTAACTGCAATAGCGGCTACAGTTCCAATCAAAATGCACAATGACCATATCTCTTACCGCATTGATCCTTTGCTTAATTGCCTGTTCTTATAGATTCTCTGATGGATCGGTTATAACAGAACGGCGATAAGATATGCTGCAGTTGACTCCATTTCTCTCTGACGTCCAATTTCCAGCTTCTTATTGCAACTAGTATATGAAACTTCAAACTAGAGCCTCCTCATATTGGACAGTAATTCACTTTTCAATGCAGCAGAAGCACTTACTGAATGTCCAACTATATGGCCCTTCACATTCTCCTTAGGAATTTAACTCAGCCTGTGATGCCTAATCAGATAAATTTGATTGGTCTCTCATCTAAAATATTTGTTTTGGTTCAAACTAAGGATCCTTCGAAAGGCCAACATGTCGAGCAATCATCACAATTACCTCACTTCACCATTGCATGCAGCCACTATTTACTAATCCACCACTGTTCCTTTGTGCTTGGATAAAGAAAAGAGTACAGTTCGAGTAAAAGAGATCATGGCCAATACAAAGGGAAAGGAGGCAGGGGTTTTCTGTTGTTTTGTTGGGGAGTTGGGGAGGGGAGGGGAGTTGGGGTGGGGTGGGGCGGTTGGGCGGAGGGAGCGTGTCTGGTGGTAGGAGGGCACAGAGAAGGCCATCAAAGGCTTTGACCCAGGCTGCGCCTACCAGAGCCCCTCTAAAAAACTTTCGAACTTCTTCCTCCCTCCACCTGGCTTTATTTGCAAGGTGATGCAAACCTCATATTTTCATCCATAAATTAATAATGAAAAAGTGCTTGGTCAATCCTAAAACACTATCCCCCCACATGTTCCAATTTAGAATTTCAGGGTTATGAAAGTAAATTTAAGATTTGTTTGGCTCTGTCGTAGCATCTATTGTTATTTGACGAAGTACTATCTAGATAATGCCACCAGTAGACACATTATATTATGTACATTTAACAACTTCTTTCTATGGCATAAATAGAACTACCAAATTAAAAGTTCTAGTTTTCGAAGCTCAGAGACTTAACTTCTATTTCGCGCTACAGCATAAGCTCTAAATTTTCATCTTTGCCAAACACTCTTCGAAGGTTTAAAGCAGACCAAAAAGCGAGACCAAATAGTCACTTTTGAACTAAAAATCAAACTTTTTAGCAGAGTATTCACCTAGCCCTACTACTTTTTCAACTACATTATATCTACTAGGCCATGCGACAACTAGGAAATAACAAAGTATTAATAAGTTCTAAAAGCATAAACTTCATTTTGGTACTTCTCATGTAGTAAGAAGCTATCAGTCCAATCATTAAGATGATTCCAAAGTCCAAAAAATACTATTTAAACAGCACTACACACTACAACACGGTCATCTTTCTACTGATATGGTGGATTGCACTATTTAGAAGTTATTTTTGGGTAAGCAATAGCAATGCTTATTTGACTAGACCCCCAATCATCAGCTTCAGGTGCTGATGATCACACCAAGGCTGGTGGGTCCACATCCATCAGAGCCTGAGGAATATATACAGCATGGTTTTATAGAGAACATAGCTGGCAAATAATTAAAACTAATACCGTTGACATTTCGAATTATCTTAAGGGTTGACTATTTTAGAGTCTAAAACATTTTTTTCAGGAGTTGACTATTATTGATAAATCAAGTTTGCTCCCGCATGATCTATTGTCCTTATTAAAGACTTGATTTTTTTTTTTTTTTTTGAGGGGTCAACCGGCGTGCAAACAAGAATGATAGAGTATATCTGATTGTTTTTGTGGGTTTAATCCTATGTTGAGTACAAGTTTGTTCATTTGTTGAGCTGGAGATTATGGTTTTGTTAGTTGAGGTTCAAACACACCAGAACAACACATGGTTACTTTAAGAAATAAACTCCTGAACTAGACTTATTTCATTTAATGCGCACTAATAATGTAGCAAATATTTGTACATAGAAATGCTACCATTAAAAACTGGTTGACAATGAATGATCACTTAAATCAAGGCATAATTTTAAGTCAAGGGCTAAATAACAAAAAGATAAGATGTAAAGAATTATGCCTACACGTGTAGCATGTCTACCTTAACTGATCCATCAATGATCTCTTTGTTGTCGAAATTGACTTTTAAAACTTAAAAATTGCTAAAAGTACTTCTTTGATTTTAATTAATAATTGAATTTTTATTATGTGGCTGGTGCACGTATCAAAAGAAATTTAAAAAATTTAATAATTGTTTAAAGAGTTGATTTTTGATTGTAATATTTGTTTAATACTTGAGTAAAGTACAAGCTATAATATAATTCCTTTTTAAAAAAAATTTGAATGTTATTTTTTTGGATCAGTGTACAAGTTCCAGTACGATGAAGCGACGTGGCACCTCAAAAGTAGTCACTTAATCACAGAAAGAATTGGCCAATCAATGATAATATCCCTATCGGATTTTCGTATAGTTATCCTTTTATACAAAAACAGGTGCAGAACACAACAAATTAAAGAAAAAAAAAAAAGGAAAAACACATTGAGAGAAGACTCAAGAACGATCAAAAATTTATGTTTGTAAATTTTCTAAATTTCAAAAAGAACATAACTTTCTTTGGCTCACCAATCACCGTTACTAGGACCAAGAGGAACAAACATGTACTGCTCAGAAATAGCAATTTGTTCAGCTAAAGCCTAGTTGTGACTTGTCTCATACAAGCAAATGCACTACTGATTGAGAAAATGAAGTTCATTTGCAATTTCCTAGCTTAATCAATCAACATCTTACCCCACGAAAGATTCTAAGATGAATTATCTGGAGACTTAAAACACAATAATAAGTTTTGTTAATATCCGATCACGTTGGTTAATGTGAATTTTCCCAAGAAAAAGGCACCGGAACATTAGTTCAAATAGTGAACTATACAGTCCTGAACAACATAATGAGAGTTAGTAGCACAAGATTGTTTATTTATCTTCTATGGACGATAATCAGTAGAAGCTAAGCAATATATGAGAAATATAAGCAAATGTATTCCAATTTCCAACTATCGTGAAAAGCATAGAAATGCACAAAATTATCAAGCTCTAGTCAAAGAACTCCGTATTTAAGAAACACCCAAAAGTACACAACTAATGTATGTAAAGAGCTTGCATATGTGAGGGTTTGACTACATTTTTTTGAATATTTTGGGTGCCGACTTTTTCCGGGAAAAATCATGGCATTGCACCAAAAATGTCATCTCACTTTGTCATGAACTCACGATTTCGACTTATCTGGCAATGTTACCATCACAACGTCAACCAGCAGTGCATGCACAACAAAATGAATTGGTTCGTGCTCTTATAGTATTTTTTTTTTGTTCCATCAATGCATCCTAAGAAAATCAGAGGAACTTTTTATAAAGGTTCAACAAATGATATCATCATAGAATATTCTGAGAGTGTTACAACTAATGTATTGCTATCCAAAAAGCACAATTTTGGCAAAATTTGTACACAAAACTAGTGTATAACAGATTGGACTTGGGATCAATGATCAATACACGAGCCTAACATCAAAGAATCATTACATGTATAAAGGAAACAGGCTAAGCTTATCTGTCTTGACTGGTTCACAAATGAATGAATGATCTGCAATAACATGATTAAATGCCATCATAATAATTTCTCCGGTCGTTGTTCTAATACAATTTCCTTTTATTATTGATACAAAATGATGGTGGCCATATTTTTCAAATCAGGTTTCATAATGTACAGGATTCAATAACCAACATCTTCATTAACTAAACTACTAAAGTGAAACATTATCCTGAGACTGGTTTTTTATTCTCCAATCATTCGCTTCTGGTCAAAACTAGTTCTCCATAAGTTTAAAATGCATTCGGAAAAAAAAAATAATCTAAATACTTAGTTGAAGGGGTTGCTTTCATGCGCTGTAACTGTTTTAAATGTATGCAAGTCGTGTACGCACCAAATGAGAAAAAAAATAGAGAGAACGAATGCTATTTCACCGGATGGCTCTGAAATGGTCCAAAAAAGACAAAATGTAGTTAGACTTTACAAAGTCATTGTACGATCAATATAAGAGTTGGTTGATGAAAGGCGAGGTTCTAACTTAAAAAAATTCTAAAATATTTCCATTCTAAATGGCGTGTTAGTTCCTCTTTTCCTAAATCATATAAAGGAAAAGGAAATCAATTTTCTAAATCTAAAATGAATACAACTAGTACAAGTTATATCCATTCTGACGTACAATGAAATAAACTGCACAATTACATTAAAAGAAGGAACCTTAGTGTATATTGAAAGGAAATGTACAAAGAAACTAAATGGTTTTCCACCTTATGTACTTCCTATCATCTTTAGTAGATGTTACTTCTTGTAATGTCTATACAAATCTACACTAGTGGAGAGCGGAAAAGAGAGATCATACAAACAAAGAACCTTCAAGACATATCTGCAAGCATGAAAGTCTGATACTATTTGACAGCTCTGGTTTCTTAAAATGGTAGAAATGTTCAACTTTTGTTTCATAGATAGACCAACCCAATGATTCAAACCTGATGCATTCGATTGATTGGTATTATTCCTTTTGCGCCGAAATTTTTTTCATTAAATGTTTCCGCATGAGATAGAAGTAAAATTTTTGTTTGAATGGCACTCTTCCAGTGGCTTTGTTAATTGATAGACACAATTGTGAGTTTTGATGATGTTGCAACCATGAAATTACATAAATAAATGAGCTTGTTGCATCCACTCTGCCACAAATCGAAATGGCATCTTATATATAACAGTAAGAAAATTTATTTTTCAGATATATTGTTGCATTATGTAACAGACTGCATATATTAGTTTGAGATGCTAATAGATTATTGTTTAAAGCTCCACTCTGTTACCTCAGCAGTTCCTCACAGTAACACGAGAAAAAATAAGAACATTATCATTTGAAAAGGCCTACAATAGAAGTGAGCTTTTAATTCATTCCCAATAAGTATACGTTGGTGCATAGCCAGGACCTTGAACCTTAATTGTTTTCAGTCTTATTTGGAAGCTTTTGGAAATAAGTATATACAGTGAGCTGTCAAAGAAACTTGTCCATTAAAATTTTCCAACAGCTTCCTGCTGAGGCCAGAGCAACAACTTGAAATCCAAGCTTCCACTTTTGGTGACCCAAAAGCCCTTTCTAGCTTCTTTGTCAAGCAGAAGCTATAAACTTTTTTGGGAACGAAATGCCTAGCTTCAATTCTCAAGTGGAGGAAATTGTACTTGAAACCAGGCCAAAGAAAATTTCACATATTTCCACCTCTTCAAATTACTGACTCAGCTGATTAGCCCTTCCAATCAGACTAGCTAATAAGGATTATGTTCAAAACTTACCACCGTATATGGACTTACTAGCTAGGAAGACATTTAGAAAATAGGTTTGTGTTCGTAAGTGTTACTTGTCAAAACTTGGCGGATCACATCATATACAAAACCCTAACTAGCGGCAGGAAGTGTAGTGGTCCAGATCCCCATGTAGCTTTTCCCCGTGAATCCACAGTGTGAAACACCTATTATTAGTGTGTCGGGCCCGTAACGTATCAAATGGATGTGTTAGATGGACTCAGTGAGGTTTCTGAATCAAGCCAGTCTTTCGGCTACTTTTACCGTATTTTAGAAGAGGTTTCAGGCTGATCGGAGGTCGGATTTGGATTCAGCGCGGAAAAACGCTTGAAAATGGCTATTTGCTTGTATTTTTCTGAATCCGGATGCCCAAAAAGGGGCTCCCGAAAGTTTTCAGTGGATTCGGTGCATGGGGGAGGCCGTAGACCAGCAGGGTGCCACGTGGCGGCCTATCATTGGCCGGTTCTGTGACGCCCCACTTCCCAGGGGGTCACCCATCCTAGAACTACTCTAGCTCTAGCACGCTTAACTCTCATGTTCCTCTTGGATCTTGCTACCATCCAAAATGCTATAGCCGGGTTAGAGATTTAGTCCTATTATATCATTTATATAGAGGACTAATCCAAATTCCGGGGGTGTCACATTCTTCCCCCCTTTAAGCCCTGACGTCCACGTCAGGCTCAAGCACACTCACAAGCACCAGGCGATGTGAGACTCGTCTCGCTAGCCTTAGCCGACTTTGTGAGGAGCTGCACTCCACTGACAACGGTCATTAGCCGGGGAGCCTCGCTCTACCCGCTATATTACCCTGGCTCAGCCGAGACTCATCTCACATTTCCGGCTGGTGAATGGCTCTGATACCAACTGTGACGCCCCACTTCCCAGGGGGTCACCCATCCTAGAACTACTCTAGCTCTAGCACGCTTAACTCTCATGTTCCTCTTGGATCTTGCTACCATCCAAAATGCTATAGCCGGGTTAGAGATTTAGTCCTATTATATCATTTATATAGAGGACTAATCCAAATTCCGGGGGTGTCACAGGTTCACAGAGCGCGGTCCACAGAGAGGCGCCGGTTGGCACATGGACCAGGCGGAGGACACGTGGCGCTTCCGGATTGGCTGGCGCACATTGCGCGGTCCACGGAACCCCGCGCGGGTGCATAGACCGGGCGCGGGGATACGTGGCAGCTTTGGATTGGCGAGCTTACAGTGCGCGGTGCATGAAGGCGCACGGGGGTGCCTCGGGGCGCGTGAGCGGCAGGGTGGCATGCGGCGCAACAGTGCCGCACGTGCGGGCTGTCAGGGCGGGGGCCACGTGGCGCCACGCTAGTCGCGGGCGCCACCTACCCCGCTGACCACAAAGGCGACGCGTGGCGCCTCCCGGATGGGCTTGCACACGCTGTCCCGTGTTCGGGACGCGTGTCAAGCCCAGGTTGATTCGGGCACTCCTCACAGGCGGCTCTTCAGAAGATTCGGGCGCCCGAATTTGGTCCGAGCCCGAATCTTGGGACATTTTGAGAATTTCTGGATTTCTCGGGCTGGGCCTATAAATAGGCCCAGTATAGCTTCGTTTCCGGTTTTTCTGGCCAGTTTCTCACAGAGGCTTCTACAGGAGACTTCTTTCTCTACCAATTCTACATCTTGTGGAGAATTCCTGGGATTTTAGGAGGCCACTACATCGACTTTTACGGCGATTCGGCGCGCTTCGACGCTTCTCTCGCGACTCTTCCCGTCGGTGCGCGGACTCCCCTGGGCTACTCCGACTGAGTTTTTGGGCGATTCTTGCGCCGTTGTTTCCACGACAGGTACGGCTACGACTTTCGTATTTTCAACTTCTCCTCATTCCGAGTTTTTCTTAGGTTTTTCGGGCCATCTTGTGATCCTATTTTCTGCGGCGGAGTTTTTGACAGCACCGGAGTTTTTGTGAGTTTTCTCTGCGCACGAGAGTCGGAACGAGGAGTGCAAGTACTCGATTCGTAGCTACGCGTCGCAAGGAACATCATCGTAATTTTTCTGAATTTTTTTGAGGTTATCCCAAAGGTGAAAATCCTACTTTTTCTGGGCAGATTACTGCAAAACTGTGTTTTTGGGAGTTTCGCGCTTACCGCGATGTTTAATTTGTATCTTGGCCCACAAGTGTCGGAACGGGACGTGCGAGTACTCGATCTTCATCTACTCGTCGCGACGATCGCAGCGGTGATTTTTCAAAAATTTTCTGAGTTCATCTCGCAGGTGAAAATTTACCTTTTTCTGGACTGTTGCGCGGACAGCGGCTATGTGTAAAATTGCGAGATTAATTGTGCACCGTTTTGGGTATTTTCGCAGTGTTCGCGGTGAGCCGGGATTTTCTTTGTGAGTGGACGAGCTTGGATTCGTGCTTCGCATTCGAGGTAGGTGATTGTTGTGGACCTCATATTTTGACTTACTTACTAGGAATATTAGAGTGATTCCCGATGTTGAATGCCGATTAGTATTTTGTGGGTAACATGCATGTTTGTATAGATTTGACATATGACATGTTAGTACTTACTGTTCTTATGAGATCTATTATTATTCGGAATTAATATGCTCTAATAAATAAAAGAACAATAATATCTGTCTTTCTTTTATCATCATGAGGACACTTACATGCTTGTATGGTCATCTAGATAGGCCACCTTTTTCTGCTACACTATCATGCTGGGAATTTGACTTAGGAGAAACCAAGATTGCTATTTTTCTCCTTTTATTTTTAGACTCAGGGTATTAGTTGCTCGGGTTCGAGCAGGGTTGTAGGATAGTGTAGCCGAGATTATCGAGTTGGATTGGTTATACCAGATTGTGGATATGTGGAGTATTGCGGCGACCGCGGACATTGGGCGGTTGACCGGGTGTTTTACTTATCCATCAAATTGGGGATTGGGGTTCTTTAGTGGATGAATTTTTTTCACTTTGATTATAGTTATGATTCAGTCCTGCTATATCGTGATACTTGTGACAGAGATACTTTACTCGTGTGGGTCGCTCCCCTCGAGTGCCACTCCGGAGGTAGGCTTATGGCCGAGTCACGTGTGCCGATCTGTTAGTTACATTGGGATGCGAGCCATGTGTGACGATTCCGCTACTTGGTTCTTGAGTTTGACAGGAGAGCAGGCAGTACCAGTTTTTACTGGTCCATTGATTGGGTTTATTCTGATAGTCCCATTTACTGGTGCATATATTTAGCTATTCTCTCTAGCACTGCATTTAGAGACATAGTAGGGGTAGATTCTTTTATCAGCAGTTTTGTTCTTAGCTTACCCCCTTTCTTTTCCCCTTTTGCCTCTGGTAGACCTAGTGTTCAGAGTTTGAGGCTTAACTCACTAGGGGAGGCTACTGATTTTATAGTAGTTCTCACCTCCATTTCTGTTGTCTTTTCTTCTCCCTTCGTTTTGCAGAGTCGTCTGCGGGAGCTGCTGGGCCATCAGCGGCGGATCGAGGTAAGAGGATAGCTGACTAGATAGATCGTCTACCCGACTGTGAGCTAGCTGAACTTTTGTTGTACCTTATCTTCTCAGACAGTTGTACTCGTACTTTTATTTTTAAGTCTAGCTTTAGCCAGCTTGTTGTATTTTTTTTTGTGAGCTGGGAGAGACACTTGTATTTTATTTACAGTTGTACTTTATTTTATTTCCAGCTTCAGTCTGAGATCTAGTAGTTTTAGTTCAGCTTTGTTTTTATACTCTTTTATTATATCTTTTATATCTGAGTAGGTTACCAGCGCTTCGTGTACACGAAAAATTTCGTGTGCACGGCAGATCTGTAGACGGGCCCGGATTCTAGTTTACACTCGGGGCGTGACAGGAAGACATTTAGAAACACTTTCAAAGAAAGTTGCAAATCATATGTCCTCAATCTAACAGAAACATACGACCATACAAAATTTCCAGAATAGAATACTGTGAAAAATCTTAAGGTTGAATGAAATGCAACAGTGGCAGCTAAAGTTAGAAATTGGACTGGTCCAAACATTTACTGCATGTAAAGTTATGAGGTATTTATAAGAACTGCAGTTGCTGAGTGCTGACAACTCAGCAAGTTAATGCGATAGTATATTAAGTTTACCCAACACAACGAAAAAGAGGTTAAACAAATCTGATACCTTTTGACAACCATCAATGTAATCTTAACTGATATTGGCAACAAAATATTAAATAATTGAAAATGATTTAAGAACAATGCGCACTATGAGTGGTCCAGGATTAGACAGTTGAGAAGCGGCAACTTAAGTTGGAAGTGGGAGCGGTCCACTTATTTTTTGGACCACTAAAAAATGGAGTCAAGCTGTAAAGTGGTCCAGCCATTTGTTGGATTTAAAGTATGGTATACTATGATAACTACAGTTGTCACCATGACAATGCACTATACTGTTAAAAATATGCCACAATTAGAAAAGGAGTATCTATCTGATACTCCTAATGATCAATCACCTTGCCTTTACCAGTATGAGTGAGACTAGATTAAACTGTGCAGCATCCTTGTCCTTTGAGACAAGAGGATCATTAAAATATCGGTAACTATTAATGACGAGTTAAACAATTAAGAGATACTGTTTGTCCATAATCAGTATTTGTACAGCAGAATCAACTGATTAAGCCAAGTACGCTTTCTTTGGTGAACTTTGAGACAACTGCAGGAAAGTTCCTCTAGGTTTTATAAGGTAGTTGATACTGTTATGCGGCAAGGAGAATAACTCGAGTATTTTTCACAACAACATCTTGAACATCAAGACTTAATCCCAGTTAAATAGCAGAGAAACCAAAGAGACCACTTGGCACATAAGAGTTTAAATTATAAAATTGAGGGAATAGAAGAAGGTATTCAAACTTGCACTACTCTAAAGCATTTTTCCTACATTAATTTCTTATCAAAAGAATGAGCTCAGAGGAGAATAAAAAGAATAACTAACCGTATTGGCATAGTAACATGCAGCAATTTGAACAAGTCATCAACTTCAACAATTTTATGATTGCAGTAACTAGTAACAACCAATATTAACGAATGACACTGAAATATTAACGACCAATATCACCGGATCACATATTATAGCACGAACTCTAGCTAAGAGAATTAGCTTAAACTACTTTAATCGGAAGTCGAAATGCTTCATTCACTGAGTGTGCGTACCACGTAGAAAAAGATCTAAACTCATCTATGATTATTAATGGGACTCCACAGATACTGAACAAAATTAAGTTTAGTTTGTTGCTGCCCAAAAGTCTCATTTCCTACCTCATCTTCGCGTACCGACTATTTTAAATGAAATTTTCTGTTTTTGTTCGTTTACAGTTCGTTTTTGCACTAAAATGTTGCATGTAAAATATGATCATCTCATTAAAACTAATAATGAAGCTAAAATAGAAAATATGAATACGATGTCTCTGTTTCTTTTTGTTCTCTTTCGTCAAAATCTCAGGGCTTTACAATTCCAAAAGAAAATCCCTACTCGTATCACATCTTATTTACAATTTTAAAGCAAAAAAAATATGAGATGCTTCCAATAATACCAAAAAAGATAAGAAAAATTATGGAAAAAATTGAGGGAAAATCTACGGAAATATAAGGAGATCGCACTAGTTAACCATTAGGGTTTAGAGAACGAAGCAATCGATCGATTTGCGAGCGAAAACGAAAAAGAAAACACACACAAACAAAAAAAAGGAAGTGGAGATTGGGGATTTACTTGAGGTAGGGTTTACTGGGATTCAAGGAGATGATTCGAGACATCGCTCGAACGAGACGAAGAGGCCCCTGCGCGATATAAATGCGGGAAAAATGAGTTCGCTCGATGGATACATTTCGTTATGGTGGGGTCGACGCGTGGACTTATCACGACTCAGTCAGCCGTTCATACTGGTCAACGTTCGAGTCAACGTTCGAGTCAAGTATGGTCAAAATCGGATCTGACTACGTCTCAAGTTTGGTTTAGGCCCGAATATTTACACTTAAGCCTTAGATTAGCATGCTCTTTTTGGCTCTGTTTGGCTTAGACTAAACCCGCCCCGCTAGCAAAGTGTGACAGAAAGTGCTTCGTCGTCACCGCAACGCTGGATAATAGATAAGTTTACATGAAATTAGATCAAAATTGAAATCGTGCTAATATTTTTTGAAAATGTTAAATTGAGAGATATAAAAAAATTATATCTCATGGCTATTTTGTTCAGCCATATCGCAATAATAAAGAGGCACTCTCTCGACTCAGTTCATTTTGAAAATATGTCTTAACTTTATTCTTCTTTCGATTGAAACACTAATATTTGCTCATCTTATTTCAAATTAGCATACTTAATTTGTTATTTAAAAAATTTAGCAAACAATTTTTCTTGCACTTTAACATGTATTTCAATCACCACCTTCATGCATAAAGATAACGACGATTTATGCTTGATTGGTTACCTCCAGAATTAGTTACAAATTCGAACTCTTGCAAATATTTATTTGGTTTTGTGGTTGGGAGATGATCCAACTTTAGAAATTTATATTATAGTCACTATAGTGAATCTAGTACTCTATTTTGATTTATTATATTTTTTTTTAAAAAAAATATAACACCTATTCGCTTTAGAGCTGAGTCACGAAAGTATGTTTTGATTATCTAGTGCATTTAAATTATGTCACTAAAGTTGTTGTTTACTTTAATTTTTCAAGTTATTGAGATTTAGTTTTATCATTATAATAAAACTATGAAAATGACTCAAGTGCTCCCTAAATTCGAACTTAAAACAAAGAGTGTTCGAATCGAAGAACTATGATAATGACGAGTGCCCGGATGGCGCGGATGGTTCGGTGCAGGATCAACGCTCGGAACTCTCCGTCAATCGGCGATCGACGCCCGCGGTCATTGGGGGGCGCATCGGCGATGCATCTGCTCCGACGGCTCTTGTTGGATGGTCGCCGCCGCTTTGGTGTAAGCGGACGCCGGGCGGGAGCGGGTGATGGCCTGGTGCGCAGTGCCGGGGTATCTGGGCGGCCGCCGGGGGTGGTACCGTCACCGGCCGGGGGAGTGGTGCTTGGAGGAGCTCCGGCACGACGCCCAAGCATTGCTGGAAGCGGGTGGGCGTGGTGGTTCCACGCGCCCAATATGTGGATCAGCGCGCCCAACGGGTGTGTGTTTCGGGCAACGTGCCTTCGGGCGTCAGCGGCGGGTGGTGCTCCGGGCAGCGCGTTTGCACCGGTTCGGGCTTGCTGTTGGACATAGCGACCTCCTGCTTTAATAGCAGTTTGGCTTCTTTGGGGAGCTTGGGGGGCTCGTGGATCGAGGGGGGGGGGGGGGGGTGCGGATGTGCTGAAGTGGGTGGAGAAGGCTGGTGTAGCTCCCAAGGCCTCTCTAATTAATGGTTTGAAAGAAAGTGTTGCCCCCAAGGCCTGGAAGTTGACTTATTAGCATTTAATGCCTTGGGTGTGATGCTTAGGGCGCGTGGAGGTGTTTGGGGGTTCTTGTGGGGGCCTTGGTTTCTCGGTGCATTGGAGTTGGACCTGCAGGGTCGGGCCTGCCAGCTGGAGGTGGGTTGGGGGCCTAGGTCGTGGCACCTGGACCTCCATGGTGGTGCGGGCCCATAGGGTACCAGGTCTTTATTTGCTTCGCGGGCTGTGGTGCGGGGTGCAACGACGGACGAGGGAGAGGACCACTCGTTCCTTATTGCTTCGGCAGAGCTGGAGGTTCCGATGGCTAGCGCACCTTTCGCTCGCTGCAGTCGTCGGCTTGTTAACTCGGACGTTATGACCGTCTTTGAAAAGGCTGTCGCTAGGAAAGTGCGCCTTCGTGATTCTGGAGGAACTGAAATGGGTATGCGGTCACCTGGGAACCGTAAGATGACCTGGTACAGTAAGAAGAAAATCTTGGATAAGAGTGTGCTTTGCGGGGTGTGTCTTGGAGACGCCGAGGCGAATTCCTTTAAGGAGTTCGTCTCCAGCTTTCCCTAGGCTTGCCCTGTTGGGGAGTGGGGTCCGTGTTTGGACTAGTTGGACTGTTTGGGATGTGTTCCTTTAGGGGGCATTTTGGGTTAGTGTGTTTTTTTCTTCTCTATATTTAACATCTGCAGCTGGAATGTCAGGGGTCTCAACAGCATTTCCAAGCGCAATGCTGTTCGTTTTGTAATCTCAAACCTCCGTAACGCCGTGGTTTGTCTTCAAGAAACAAAGATCTAGATTGTTTCTCGTTCTTTTCTTAGGAGTTTTGCGGGGCCTTACCTGGATAAATGTCACTTTGTTGAGGCTGTAGGGGCTTCCGGCGGTTTGATCATGTGCTGGAACTCCAAAGTGTTTGTGTGCAACGAGGTCTTGATTCGCAACTTCTCGCTCACTATTAACCTTCGCCACATCACCAGTGGGGTTCATTTTTTCATCTCTAATGTCTATGGCCCTCCTTCTTGGGATGGCAAAGAATCTTTCTGTACGGAGATGTCTCAACAGAAAGACTTTTGCGGGGGTCACTGGGTAGTTTGTGGGGACTTCAACTTTACTAGATCTCAAAACGAACGTGTTGGAAGAAGGTGGAGTGATTGAGCATCCTCCATGTTTAATGCTTTGATCCGTGATCTAGTACTTATCGATCTGCCTATGAAGAATCAGAGATTTACCTGGTCGAATATGCAGCATTCACCTACCTTGGCGAGGCTTGACTGCTTCCTTATTTCGACCGATTGGGACTCAACTTTTCCTTTGACGGAGGTCGAGGCTTTACCTAGAGTAACGTCGGACCACTGCCCGATCCTACTTTCTACGTGCGGTATGTCGTCGGGCAAGAGCAAAATTTTTAGATTTGAGTAGGTGTGGCTTAGGTGCGAGGACCTTACCTCTAACATCCCTGTCTGGTGGAAAGAGGTCCACGTTAAAAGCTCCGGGGTCCTAACGTTCACGGCTAAGTTGAGACACTGCCGCAACATGATCAAACGGTGGTGCGCTTCACACTTCTATAGTATTAGGGTAGCTAAGTTGAGCCTCTCAAAAGAGATTCACTTGTCGGACATTTTGGATGAGTCTCAGGAGCTTACACCAGACCTCTCAAGCAAAAGGGATGAGCTGAGAGCCAAACTTAGTAGGGTGCTGAACGACGAGGAACTTCTCTGGAAAACCTGAGCTAAGCAACGTTGGCTCAAGGAGGGCGATGGCAACACTAAATTCTTTCATGCGTTTGCAAATGAGAGGCGAAGGTCCAACAAGATTGGAATGATCGAAGATGATGGTCATTCCTTCAGTCGGGAAGAGGATAAGAGAGCTTACTTCTACCGCAAATTTAAGGAGCTCTTTGCCCCCTCGGACACTGGGCCGGTCAACTCGGGCAACTGGAGCGATCTTTTTACGACGCGGCGCATCTCTGCGACAGACCGTCAGATTTTAACTAAACCTTTCACCTTGAAGGAGATTAGGGGAGCGATTTTCTAGCTCGATAAAGATAAAGCACCTGGACCTGATGGTTTCCCACTGAGTTTCTATCAAACTTTCTGGGAAATAGTGAAGGACGATATCTGGAGGATTTTTCAGGAGCTACACGAGGGTAACTGCTTCTCTGGACCCTTTGATTATACCTACTTGTGCCTGATACCCAAAAAGGATGGTGCTGTAAAAACTAACGACTTCCGACCGATTAGCCTTCTGAACGGGATACAGAAAATAATTTCAAAAGTCTTGGCCAACAGACTAACGCCGATTCTGCATAACCTTATTTCCCACACCCAATCTGCATTTTTGAAAGGAAGAATTATCTCCGACGCGTTCGCGACAGCCTGTGAGCTTTTAGGATGGAGCAACATATCCAAGAATGAGGGTGTGGAGGTCAAAGTCGACTTTGAAAAAGCGTTCGATAAACTGAACTAGGCATTTCTCCGCAGGATTATGATCTGGTGGGGTTTTGGCGAAAGATGGTGCGGGTGGATTCAGCAGTGTGTGGAGAACGCTAAAATAGCAGTACTAGTCAACGGGGAGCTAACGAAGTGGTTTAAAAGTAAGAGGGGTGTTAGGCAGGGGGACCCGCTCTTCCCTTATCTCTTCCTGATGGTGGTTGAGTGCCTAGCACGAATGACGGACTCGACGGTGCGGAATAATCTCTTTCAGGGGATCGGGCTAACTGAGGATTGCAAAATCTCTCTCATTCAGTATGCGGATGATACTTTTTTTCTTCTGTGCCGCTAGGAATAAGTATTTGAGGAATCTCAAATTCTTGTGGCTTTTGTTTGAATGGGCCTCCAGTCTTAGCGTTAATATGGCGAAATCGGAGCTCTACTATACAGGCAGGATTGAGGGCAAGGCAGCCAAGCTCGCGTACGTCCTGGGATGTAAAGTTGGCGCCCTGCCAACGAAAAACCTTGGTCTACCGTTGTCAGATAGGTCCCTGATAAAGGACGACTGGCGTGGAGCCATTGACATAGTTCAAAGAAGGATTGATGGTTGGCAGACCAAGCTTCTGTCTAGGGGTGGTGGGCTTACGCTGGTCAACGCTGTTCTTACCAACCTCCCTATTTACCTCCTTTCGGTGCTCAAGGCACCGAAATGGGTTATCAAGCGAATCGAGGCTCTTAGAAGGAAATTTTTCTGGGCTGGAGGTTCAAAAGAATCTGGGAGGGGATGCCTTATTGCGTGGAAAAACGTGTGTAGGAGCAGGAATGAAGGCGGACTAGGCATTCTGGACCTGGCTACGATGAACAACGCGCTACTTACTAAATTGTGGTGGCGACTATTCACGGCCCCTGAGCTGCAGTGGAGTAAACTTATTAGATAGCTTTACTACTCCAGGAGTAGACCTTTGTGGGAAGGACGATCTTTCATGCCAGTCTCGCAATTATGGTCGAACGTTCTTAGCACCAAGGAGATTTTTAAATGGGGGATCTCCTATGAGCTGGACAATGGAAGTCTCATACACCTCTGGAGGGACAGATGGTGTGGAGAAATGACTCTTCACTTCCTCTTCCCAGATATTTTTGATGATGTAGTGAATAAAAATGTGCGAATCTGTGACTGTTTCGGTAGTAACGGTTGGGACTGGAGAAAGATTCTGAGAGGCTACGGGCCGAGTCTAGTAACCGGCACTGATCGCATACTCGAATTCAAAGCCTTACTGGAGGATGTTACGGTCGGACATGGGATTGACAGAGCGATCTGGCACTGGGGCACAAAGGGAGGTTTTACCTTAAAATCTACTTACTCGATGCTTAGGGATGGGGGCATAAGGGACATGTGCAGCACTATTATTTGGAATTTATGCCTACCGACTAAAGTTCAAATTGTTGTTTGGCTGGTCCTCAATAAGCGGCTTCTCACGGCTGACAACCTAGTAAAAAGGGGATGGACGGGGAACACTTTGTGCGTACTGTATGGTACGGAGCCCGAATCAGTGGACCACCTTTTTTTTGAATTGTATTTTCACGCGATTCGTGTCGTGGATGGCTTTACCGGGTTTGGACGCCGTGGAATCCGACAGCAATGTCAGACGGATTTGGAAATTAAGGTCAACTAATAATGGGTCCAGCTCACTTAAAAGGAATCCTATTGGCCATGCATTTGGTGGGTGATTTGGACTGTCAGGAATAAAGTAATTTTTTAACACTCTAGTATTAACCCCATGTTCGCTGTCTGCTGGATTAAAAATTTGATTTCGGACTGGGGGTTGATCGAAGGACTGCCTGGTGGGCGCGATCCTCTACTTTAACCTCTCCCTTTCTCCTTTTCTGTAAACTCTTCTTTTTTCATTTTTTTTTTTTTTTTTTTTTTAGATCGAGTTGTCTCAATCTTGTTGCTCAATTCACTTTTCTACTGAATGAAAGCGGATAGCGTGCTATTTTTATCTCAAAAAAAAAAAAAAAAAATAACGTACTACCTTTATCTCAAAAAAAAAACAAAAAAAAAAAGAACTATGATAAGGAGCGCAACTGTCTCAGTTGCTCACTTGTAAAAGTAGATGTAAGGAAAAAAAAAAAGTTAAACAGAATCTACATTTTTTTAACCTAAAATGAAACAAAAAAAATATAAAATATAAAAATATAAAAACTCAAACTATCTATCTACCCACACTGGGAATTGTACCCAGTGCACTCTCAAACAACAAAACGAAAAAAGAATAGCAATAAAAGTTGTAACCGCGACAATCAACGATGAAAAAAATTCTCTCTTAACATTGCCACTTACAAATATTTTATTATGATTCCACAGTAGAGCAAATATATATATATATATATATATATATATATATATATATATATATATTCATCTTAATTTTATTTTCCCCCGATATCAAATGACCATCAAATATTCAGCCCAAGCATTAATTGCTTTGATTGGGCTTTAGTTCGACAAGATTAGTACGCGAGTAAAAATTAAAACTATGTAAAATGATTTGGCTGGTACGTTGGGTTCCATTGGACCAGTTTACTACTTTGTTGGATTTTGTTGGAGATGATCCTCGGCCAAATTACTATTCTCCACACTCCAACTAATAACTCAATTCATTTCGCTAATTTCAAAAAATTGGCCTACCACAATTTTTATTTTTATTTTTATTTTTATTTTTATTTTTATTTTTTAAGACCCCATCAGGTAAAGTAAGTTCTTAACTCTATTTGAAATAATGTGAAATGAACAAATAACAATTTTCAGCTTAAAATTGTTTTTTTTTTTTTTTTTTTTTCAAACTCACATTTTATAAATTATTTTACACAATTAAATAAAATTTTAAATAGGTACTTTTTCTAATTACCATCGCAGATAGAATTGTAAACGGGACGTGACGGATTGGTGAAGGTAGGGATCCCAAACGTATTTATTCGAGCGAGATCTGTCGAATATAAAATGAGTAAATTTTTTACTAAAATTTAATGAATCAGAACAAATAATAATAATAAAAATTTACCTCCCCTCGCTCCATTTCTTGAGGAGTCGTGGCAAATGGGGAGTAAATATATATATTTTTTATTTATTGCTCTCACTTATTACGGTCCCATTTGAAAAGAATCAGCACAGAAGCTCCATCATTTTTTTATCCATTTGCATTTTTAAGTCGTAACCAACAAAATCTCGCCCACTAATTTCAAATTACTTATTATTATTATTATTATTATTATTATTATTGCTTGTTTTTTTTTTCTATTACTGGTAATATCCTAATAAGCGTGGAATCTCTTCCTTTCTCTTTCATGACTCAACAATAGATACTACTAGAAGGATAACCTATTCGTGGAGAAACCAAATGACAAGGTTAAGATATATAAAGGCCCTCTCACTATAGGCTATTTTTAAAAAAATCCCTTCGATTTTAATTTTTTTCCTTTCAATTTTGTTTACTTGAATATCTATTGCCAGATAATTAAATTAATTTTGATAAAATTATTAATTAATTTGATACAATGTTTATTTAACATAGGCTAAGATCATTTAATACTAGAACATTCTGATCCTCCTAGTCTGAGGGACATGATATTTGAGGCCTTAATCTTTAATTTATTGTAATTTTATAATTTTAATCTGTTTTAATTTTTACAGTTAAATTTTTAAATCTAACTAAAATGATCAAAAAATAATATTTTATTATTAATATAGTAGATAATGACTAAAATATTATATTATTATAATGAGAGTAAAAACAAAGTTTTAGTAAAATAGATTAGAGGGTGCATTTAATTAAAATAATTAAAAAAATTTAAAGTTAAAATTAAAATATTATTTATCTGTCAAAAGTATAAAAGAAATACTATTGAAATATTTACATCTATAATTATAATTAGATAAATTTTTTTTAAAAAGTCATGGTCAAGGGAGTTGTTACTTAATTTTTTCGTAAAAAAAAAAAAAAAAAAAAAAAAGGAAGAAAGAAAAAAAGAAAAAAAGAAAAAAAGGTCTTTTGAGTGTATAAGAAGTAATTTCCATAAATCCCCTCACACCGCCTACCCCTTTGCGGGCCCCACCCGCTATAATGAGAGAGAGAAAGAGGTCGCTATGGAGCTTCCGATTCCAAGCGCGACTCTTCAATTCTCTCTCTCTCTCATAATATCATACCATTCCTTGCCATCTCCCAAAGCAATTCCCAAATCCCCTCCCCCTCCTCCTCCCCATCCCCATCCCCCATGGCTATTTACCGATCCATTACCCAAACCCTGGGGGGGGCGGCGGCGGAGGTGGCGGCGGTGGCGGCGATTACGGCGGTGGCGTTGAGTCCTTTTGCTAAGAGGAGGAGGAGAGTGGTGGGATTAGGGTTAGGGTTTGGGTTACGGTGGAGGAGGGGAGGAGGAGGAAGGAGGAAGGGATCAAATGCTGGGATCGGGATTGAACCTGGTGACGACGGTGATCGGGTTCGGGATGAGCGCCACCTTCATTGTCTTCGTCTGCGCCCGCCTCATCTGCGGCCGGATACGCTCCGCCGACTCCCCCGCCGCCGCGCCCTACGATTTCGACATCGAGTTCCGATCCGATCCAGATCACTCTGTGAGAATCCCCTCTTGTTTCTCAATTTGCCCTCGAATTCAGCTTTGGGTTGTTGCGAGTACGTTATTGATGTTAATGGATAGGCGATGGAGATGTCAATGATAGCGAGACTCTGCCCCGACGATCGATCGATCGATCGATCGATCACGAGTGTTGATTCCTTGATTTGTTTTTTTTTTTTATGGCTATTCCCACTATTCATGATGTGCGAAAAGGGCTTCCTGAATTAGAAATTGCCTTTCAATATCAGGGGCCTACATATTCACTTTTGTTATGCTGTTTCACAGTAAATGGTATTATCTATATTTAGCAAAGATACCTGCCCTTTTAGATATAGTGTTCTGAATGGTCGCTTCTATCTGAAAATGCCCGATTGAAGGTGAAAATGAAACGTCTAATTTGTATTCACTCTTTCGGGCAATTTTGCAAACACCTTAACTGCAATATATTGCACAAGCACATTATGAATTGTGGGTTCATGGGGATGTTTGGGGGAGCAGGATGAGACTTGCGGCCTGTTTTGTCTGAACTATAGAGTGTAGTGTTGTTTGAGGAAGTGCTTTTGTATGCTATTAGTAGAAGCACGAAGGCTTAGTTGCTATAGAGACACCAGGCATCAATCGGTTGCCGATCTATATATACAAGCACCAAGCACTTGGTGCTTGTAAGTTTTTAACCGTTAGATTTATTTATTTGACTAATTCCAACCCTTAGATCATGCTATTCCACCAACTACCTACTAAACCCTAGGGCCTCACTATCATCCTAACCGCACATCTTTTCATCCAAGGATCGAAACTTACAAGCATAAGAGCTCAATTCTATATATATATATGAGTACGTCTCTTGTGCTTTCGAAAGCACAGAGATTTTCGTGCTTGTAAGTTGTTTTCAATAATGGGACATACGATTTGACGATCGGCTCCGTTAGACATGATCTATATTATCAGAACTATTTAAAAACCTAATTTTATAATTTTTCGACATATTTACTAAGTGATCAAATGTTCTAAAAAATAATTATTTTAATGACCGATGTGGCATATTTATAAGTTCAACGGTGTACATATTTTGGCTCCCAGTTGCATTTCTTCAGTATATTCTGTGATAAATGATTCACTAGAATGTATACCATTTATATGTCCCTAGTTCTCAAGTTAAACCTTCTGGTTTGACTTCTTATCCCAAAGTCTAGTTATGTTTGACCCCTGTTGTCTCTCTCTCATTAGTTTCTGAAATGTTTACAACAAATCATTTCTGCTATCCCGTAGTAAGCATCAATTGGTAGGCTAGGCTAGAGATACGATGTATTGATTTGAAATTTGAAACTAAGAAGATTATTGTTTGTAATCTATCTCAAAATGGAATGAAAGTTTAGCGAGAGATAGGTGTTAGGAGGAGGAAAAAAGAAGATAGATAAAAGCAGATATGATCTTAACTTTGGCTTCACTCAAAGAATCTTCCATAGTCTTTATTGTTTGTCTCTTCGCAAAGGCTCCTGTTTTCGAAGACCAAACAAACTAGTAAACAGGGAGAAAAGGAACCCAAATTTACTTATCCTGATTATCGGACTTCCATTAATAGAATCTTGATTGATGGGTCTGCAAGAACTATTGAGTGGAAAGGATGAAAAGGTACATAATAAAAATCAAATTGGCATACTTAACCTTTAATAAGCACCTAAAATTTCAATTCTTTGGTTGTAATTCCATCTAATGCATCCGTGATATATGATTAAGTGGTTCCAACACCTTTTAGTATATGGTATATAGTTAGTAACATTTATATTCAAAGTGGAGTGTGGACTAATCTATAACTCCTTGTTTTTCAATTTTGGTCCATAGACAGAGCACGCATTTAATGGCTTGGAACCTGGTGTTCTTGCTGCGATTCCAACTATGAAGTACAAATCCGATGCTTTTCATTCAAGAGAAGATGCCCAGTAAGTGTTTTCCGATATTGTCTAGTTACTTTTACAGTTATGTTTCCTCTTCTCTTGCACAGTGCAACAAATTTTTTAGGAAATACAATCTATATATCTGCTTTAAAATTGCAAATGTTTTTACATACTGCCATGTGATATGCCTATTGAAATTCGCAAAAAATAACTATTTGTTCTGTATTCTAAGAGAATCCATTTGCATGTTTATTTTTTGTTTCCTAAAGTTGAACAAACTGCAACTTTGATTTAAGTGCTTCTCATTTTTTTCAGACTGTCGTTTCTAGTGGGACAAAGAATACACTTGTGGTAGCAGACTGGGAAAACACAAAACTTACATCCATTATCAGCCTAAATCCTACATTACTATCAAGTACAATCAGGTTTAGTTTAGCCGTTTTTGAATTATAGAGGCGATTTTCTTGCAGCATTCTGCACAACTATTGTCTGGTTCATTTGCACTAACCAATCAGCTACCTTGCCTCATAGTGCAGAAAAGTTGGTGCTCAAGAGGCAATAAAATTTACCCAACCCATTTTTTCTCAGTAATTGATTAGCCACCCTTCAAGTGCAGGGGTGCTAGCAGATAAAAAGATTTGAACGATCAACGATACAACACAGTTTTTCCTGTAGTTATGAAAGACCATTTTGTACAAGTATGTTAAAAGTTCCATAGACTTGGGAATTGAACTAAACTATAATCGCTCTCCAAGAGATGAAATTGAATCTGGATCCATCGTTGTATCTATGTATAGCCAAACTCGGATGGAACACGCGAGAGGTTTTCTCAGAGTTGATTTCATGAACTATGGACTCTCACAAAGTAGGAACTGTGTTTTGTCATTGTCTAGAGTTTTACCTAATGCATCTAAAATATTAATAAGCACTCAATTTGCTGCGTTCTACCAATAACTTATCTGCACATTGGTTACGAGCGTAGCATATCTTTTTGTTCGGCTTAAGTTATTTCCTACCTGAAATAAGAAAGGTAAAGTTACAACTGGTGATATTATAATAACGTGTAGTAACTCCAATGTTATTTTGCATCGATAGGTGTTCGATATGTTTAGGCGAGTACGAAGATAAACAGGAGCTGCGCATAATGCCAGCATGCCATCATAACTTCCATCTTGCCTGCATAGATGTCTGGTTGGAGAAACAGTCAACCTGTCCAATTTGTCGCCTGCCGCTGAACAACTTATTTGACACAAAATATGCTGCGTCTGCTGCACTAAGAAACCCTCAAACATACACCATTTCGGAGGGTTCGGGTGACCAATCCAACCATTCAAGCCGAACTTTGGATGATTCAGCAAGTGTGGTCATCGGAATTCATCAAGAAATTCAAGAATCCAGGGCGTAAATCAAGTGATGCCTCAGCTGACGAATTAATATCTCCTTGAGATTTTGAGCCAGTTTATGCGGATACGTAGAGTATTTTCGGTCTCTATGGTAATCGTTTATTGTGCTATTTGGTTTGGCATGCTGTACCATGGAGACTTTTGAAGCAAAGATTGTACTAGCCGAGAAAGTTCATTGATATGCAGAATAGGAACATTCTTTTTATACACTTATGATTTTAGTATGCATCGAAGGTGTGTTGTGCCGTGCATTTGGGCACGCTGTAAAGGTTCTGGTTTTAGATTAATGCAGTTTCGTGGTGTCTTTCTTGTATATAATGAAATGTAATCGAGATACTCCCCAGATACTTTTGTAGCCCTTTTTAATTCTTCATTCTCATCACCCTTTCTTTAGCTTGTTAGGTACTCGCAAGTCGCAATTCCACAAATATATCAGAGCTTGATTTGATTACAAAATAAACAGTTTGGAGAAACACTTAACTAGTAAGATCCTAATTGAGGTACCCCGACCTAGCTTGAATGCCTAAATCAAGCGAAAGGGAAAAGTATAAAACGTCGTCCCAGAACTTAAATACACAACAATAGTGAAGGGAGAATATAAATATCCTTCTCCCAATTCCCAACCTAATCACAAACAAAAACAAATCAAATCGATAAGACACTAAAGTCCTGCTTGTTCGTTCGGTACATGCTTTTGATTTACTCAAAAAAATTTATACATTTAATTAACAAGCCGTGGGTTCAAACATTTATAACTAAATAAGCGTGAGACTAGTATACTTTTAAAAACATAAAATTTTAATTTTTTAATTTTTAGATTTCTAGAGTTAACTAGTTGCGGCAGTAATAGTATGAACCCAAGAGTTCAAAAGTTGTAATATAGTGATAATAATATTTGGAGTTCAAGCTAATTTTTTTAATAATAGAAATCAACTCGGAAGTAAAATCTATTATTATATATATCAAAGTATGAATAGTAAATAAAAAAAATTACTTACAGTCATACTAGTAACTTACTCTAGCCTCCAAACATAATCTAAAACACATAATTTTTTTTTTTAAAAAAAATGATTCAAACATAGAAAAGAGTCATCAGCAAGATTATTTTTATTCTTAAGTATTAAAGTTTGAAACTTAATCCGGCTTGAGAAGCACATCCGTAGTTTCCCGCTTTGACTGAGTAATTCTTCTTCTTTTTTTTTTTTTTTTTTTTTTTCTGGGAGAGAAAAATAATATGTTTTTTGTTTTATTTTTATTTTTTTTTATAAATAAGCTTAGTTGAAAATTGTGCTAGAAACTCCCGTGGCTCAGTATTCTCTAGAACATGAACCAGCCAAATCGCAAGGAAGCTAAAGCAGGATTAAAAGAGACCAGTGGAAAAGAAGCTTTCAATGTAAGGAAACTGTTTTTATTTTTTATTTTATTTTTTTAAAAAAAATGGATAAAAAGTATAGCTAACCAAATTGAATATAAATAATAAAAAAAATATTTTTAAATATGATAAATAGACTCTCAATTATATTTTAACCAGAATATAATACTACAGGTTAATTAATGAATATTCTCTTAATAATATCGTCAGGACTCGTCATTAATATATGCAACAGCTAATTAAGTGACGATTTGATTTTGATTTTAATTTTATTTTTTTTTTACTAAAATAAACGTCTAATCACAAGAGTCATGCACGAAATAAATAATAATAAAAAGTTAAAAGCTGGATAAGTGTGTTTTCGCCACGTCAGCATCCGAAAAGGATCCATCGCCCGGGCCACTTTTTTGCCGCGGTTCTGACTCAGCAAATTCGTCTAGCTGGCCGAGTTAAGGATCGATCGTGATGGTGAAACCATAGATTAAAACACATTGCGCTAATACAGCTAAGCTTACATCATTTCACTTTACCTTTTTCTTTTTAATAATATATATATATATATATATATAGAGAGAGAGAGAGAGAGAGAGAGTCCGGTTATTATATTATTAATAGTACCAAATATTTTATGCTATAAGTTTTCTACCCTTCGATCAATTTCTTTAATTATTTTTATCCGTTAAATTTTACTATTTTTCAACCACCCATTAAACTCAAGGGACCCAGTATCATTTCAACCACACATCTTTTTATTCAACGGTTAAAAACTTAATAGCACCAAAAACTTGATGCTATTAATAATATCCCAGCATAATATATATATATATATATATATATATATATATATATATATATATATATATATATATATATATATATATATATATATATAATTTTGAGCCATGCGTTAATACACTATATAAATTTCGACCATATATTATTTTTTTTATTAAGTAATACTATGTGGACATTCTAAATCGATTGTATAATATATATTTTATTTATTTTAAAATAATTTTTTATTTTTACTGATCATATTAATATGAATAGCAAAATTTACTTCATTATGTAATAAATAGAATATAAGACTAAAAACATAACATTTTTTTACAATAAGTGATTGAAATATAATATAATTTTAAAATTGATTTACTATTCAGATCGACATAGATTTCCGTCATCATCAGATATCCATTTCAAGAATATTTTGGTAATCTATAATTCTTTTTATCCAACCTCGAGTATTATGTACATTTTAAATAACTAAAACAAATTTAACTTGAAGGGAACATATGAAACTTAATTTTGAATCAAATTATTTTTTAAAAAAATATATAATAAAATACAAATTCAAAATAAAATTTTTGGTTCAAATTCAACATTTTGATTTCAACAAAAAAAAACACTAAAATTTTGTTTTAGATTAGATATACAATTTAGATCAAATTTTAAAGTTGAATTTAAATTTCAAAATCAAATATTACATTACAATACCAAATTCAAAAATTAAATTTAAATTAATTTTTTTTTTTTGAGTTGGATACTTAACAAATAGGGCATTATCTAATTTGATAAATAACAAAATTAAATTAAATAAAAATTTTAAAATTTATAGGGTATTATATTATCAAATTTGGTACACGCTACAATTTTTTTTTTTCAATATTATTCTGTTGATTAATTTAAGTCCATAACATGTTCACTGCATAATGATTAGATATTTAATGTAAGTGGTGTATGAAAATATTTATCTTTTATTTTACTTTTTAATTGGCATAAGAGGATCAGGCGGGAGTACGAATGTCAATGAGTACGAATATCTGAAATTTTATTCGAATTCGAATTCGAACGAAATGAATTTATTCGATATTAAACGGATATGAATTCGGATATGGATATAAAAAATAAAAACCGACGAATTTGAATTTGAATATGAATTTTAACCGAACCCGATCTGAACCCGAACCCAAATTGATTTTAACTTATATAATATATACTTATATAAATATTTAATATTTTATTTAAATTTATAATTTTAAAATTTAGATTTAATGTAATATATATATATATTGAAATATTGTAAAAAAAAAAGAGAAATAATTATTTCGGATTTGAATTTTCGGATTCGGATTCGGATTTGGATATGAATTTTTAAAGTTCATCGAATTCGAATTCAAATTCGAATTCGAATTTTGGGTATGTAGTCGGATTCGAATTTTAATTTTTAAAAATTTATTTTGAATCCGACGGGTTGACATCCCTAGGTGGGAATTATTTAAATGCTATCCATTTGGTCCATTACTCGGAACTCTATTTTGAGAAAAGTTTACTAGTTAATTTTTAAGTTATGTTTGGAGCTTTTACATAAAGATTTATATAAAGGATTAATGTGATGATTTTTATTATATGCTATCGAACCAATCGAACCATCTTGTGTTTGATCAAATATAGTAATCAAAGTATTAACCAAGTCAAAGCACTGGATAGGCTTTTGAATTAACTCTTGGGTGCGTCCATGATCAAACGAACGATTTGGTTGAGAAATAATTGATTCAACAACTGATCAATTCTCTCTCAGCTTATAAAAACGAATCCAACTTAAAAACTGAAGAACCAACTCCACTGAAATTAAAACCGAATTAATTATATTATATTAATCAGTTGGAAATTATAAGATCGAATCCTCTAACGTTATAGACTACTACTTAAAAAAAAAAAAAAAACTAGTAGATATCAGGAAATTGAGATATTATATAGATTAGACTACTATGATGAAAACTATAGATGCTAAAATTAGAATTAGATCTTTTTTTTCTTTTCTTTAATTGTAAAAGTAGAGATTTTGTATTTGTTAAAATATCTATTACACGTGTTTTTTAAGTATTTATAATAAAGCATTCTCCACCTGCGGCTATTAAACAATTTTTTATTATATATGGAGAGTATTTCAATCATTTTTTTTATATCACAGAATATTCTTTCAAATCTCATTCGTTTTTTGTATACCACGTATTTTTATTGCACTATTTTCTTACGCGAACAAATTATTAATTATGATGCTTTATAAAAAAAAAAAAAAAAATTCTAAAATGAAATCCAAACAACAAAGTGTTAGTTGTATAAACTTTGAACGATAAGATAGTTAACTAAAAAAAAAATTACCATATTTTTGCGTTTGTAATACTTTTGTCGGATAAAGCTAGAATATTTTTAAAAATAAATAAAATTATTTATTTTCATGCTGTTTTCGATAGAGGATATCTACACCGATGATCGATTTGGTTAAATATAATCTAAACTATTTATTTTTTTAATAAATTAAATTTGATGACTTAACGGTATCATTTATCTATCGATCAAGCAGTATTAATTAAATGCATCTTGTCTTATTCATTAATTTGTTAATTTTTAAATTACTTAAAAAAATTAAGCAAATAATATTAAAAAATTATAAAATTTAAAATTTAAATAAATTAAATATTTTAAATTATGCTTAACGATACTGATTGTCGACTCTGCTGCTAATAATATAAAAATAAATAATTTTATTTATTTTTAAAAATATTCTAACCTAACTTTATTTTTATTATTTAAAATTTTATTATTTTAAATTTGTGCAAAAACATCCTCATTTACTCTTAGCCGATCGACGGAAGTGACGGTTTGTTTTTGCATTAATAAATGTCCTTCCAAAAAAATAAATTTTTAAAATTAGTAGAGCTTATATGCTTTTAAAATTATAAATTTATTTATATTTATAAATTTTTTATTATTATTAAATTTGTACTGAAATTTATATTTTTATAAAATTAACTAAAAATATAAAATAATAAAATATAAAATATAAATTTAATGATAAAAAATTTATAAATATGAATAGATTTATATCTTTAAAAACATATAAGCCCTACTCTTTTTAAAACATTAATTATATAAAAGTTTATATATAAATGAATAATCTTCTTTTAGCTACGTATACTGCTAAAATATCTGAAATCTATATTAGGTCTAATATATATTCAAAAGTAACCATTAATTTGAAAAGCTAATGAAGAAAAATTAAGAATATACAAAATCTAATATTTGATTAGTTTAGTAGAGTTTATTTTTTAGGGTATCCAGCTATATACACGAAAAAAATTAACTAATAATTGATAGTAAAAAAATAATATATATATATATATATGCTATCTATTTTTTTAGTTTTTGATTGCATAGAATTTATTATATATTTTGTTGTTATATTACTATAGAGTAAATATTATTCATTTATAATTAATAAACTGTAGATGAATATTTTTTTTAAAAAAATATACTTAACTAAAATTATATTAATCATCAAGTTCTCATCCACATGTACCGAAAATAAGTCACTTGAAAAAAATTGTTAATATTACAAATATATATGTATGTTCTTACAAAAAATTATGATTGATCTTCTAATAACTTGAAAAAAATTTAGTGGTTATATAAAACAAAATATGTATCCAACATCTGGGGCATAATTAATTGAAGGCTCGTTTTTCATTTTAATATACAGCTGAGGTTGAACTTTCAATACTGTCTTTTCGAATGTTTCTCCGTCGACCTCATCGAAGTGGAACTTCGAAAATAAAAAAAATGATCAAAATGTGCAAAAGTTTTTTGGCCACTAAAATATATTTAAACGTGCGAAATTTAATAATCTCTATTTTGTTAACGTACTCCATATTTTGAGATGAGCAATACTAGATGTACATTCTAAATGGGGTGTACATTCTGCATCCATCTTATTTTAGAATGAGTATTCATCCATTCGTTATATCGATGTGACGAGTGAATTAAATTTATTTCATTCGTTATATCGATGTGACGAGTGAAATTCATTCCATCTCAAAATGAGATGGGTGTAAGATGTATATTTCATTTGGGATGTATATCTAGTATTTTTTTTTTTTTGAAATAGATTCTAAAAAATAGTATGTTATTATTATTTTTTTAAGATCAAAATAGCATGCTACCGCTTCAGTATGTTATTGTTACTATGTTGATGTTGTGTACAACTAATGGGCATAGGAGGATAGGTATAATTTTTTTTTTTCTCTTTTTTGTCACCTCGTTCTTTAATTAACCACTTTGGAATTTTTTTTTTTTTTTTTTTTTAAGTACAAATTAACATATTGCATGCCCTGGAGAGTGACGAAGTCACAATTTAATTTCTGGAGGAACTAAAAACTATACAATTATAAAAATTTAAATTTAAAATTAAATTTATTTAAAATATGTGATGTTATTCAAAATACATGTATATCAATAATTATAATTTTTAAATATTTATATTTTATAATTTATAATATATATATTTTTTACTGCCGGTTCAATTCTTAGGACTATTAGATATTTAATATATATTTAAATTTATAATATTTTATATATTTCTATATGTAATATGTAATTATTATGAATATTATAGAGTATGATGTATGATATATTAAGTACATATAATTTTAATTTTTTTTCTCTAATGATACATACTTTAAAAAAAATATATATAGACTATTATTATAATACTTATTTAGCTATAATTATTTATTATTTAAATTAATAATAATATAAAAATTTAAAGTGAATATATTAACAGTTGAGGGGCCAATGGCCCCCTCAGTCTACATGTAGCTTTGGCCTTATCTCCACATTTGCTAATACCAAAATTAAAATTTTAATAACTCACGAGACATTCACTGCACCCGGTCCATACAAATTATACTATCAACCAATTAATATTAATTTTCTTTCAATGTCTTTTTTAATAAAAAAATTATTATATTGCTGCTGATTATATTTTCATAATTTTATATATATATATATATATATATATATATATAGCTTATATAAAATTAGCAAGAAAGAGTAAAATATCGTATATAAATTTGAATATCTGCATGAATTTAAATATAGAATTCATGCCTTTGACTTTATTAATATACGTACATGATTGGACAGATTTTAAGAATAACAAAATTTAAAAAAATTAAGAGGAAAAAAAAGAAAAAAAAAATATCTCCCAAATGCTCAAGAAATATTAAAAAAATTAATGTGAAATATGGGTCACAAAGAAATGTACTCTCTCCCATTTAGTAATTGCCTAATTTATTTTGTTGATTTATATCATTTTGTTTCAGGGCTTTTATGGTGTTAGAATATAAAATTTGAATTGATAGTAAGTGATGTTATTATTAAATATATTTTTGAATTGCTTTATATTATTTTGAATAGCATGACATTAAAATAATTCTGTATCTGTTCAAATTTATCATGTCTCTTTTATATTTATCATGTATGTGAATAAAAATATTTCACATATTAATAATTCATATTTCATCCGATCGATATTACAAGGAACAGTAAGGAATAACTACTATTAAAAATTTATTCTTTTATAATAAAAAATATTATTGCAATAAAATTTTTTTTTTACAACAAATAAGAATTATTACTATAAATTTTTTATGGTCAGAATCAACTTTGATTATGAAGTGATTTAATTTTTTTTTCACTAATAATTATTTGAATAAAAATATAAATTATATATATTTATTAAATTAAATCATAATATTAAATTTGAATTTAAAATTTAAATTTTAAGTTAAAAAATTACAAATTAAAGTTTAGATAAAAATCTTCATTAAAAACTTGAATAACAAATTAAATTTTCAAGTTAAGTTGTATGGTCGAAGTGGTGGGGGGGCCTTTTGCTCTCCAGATAACAGCTAATTGCTAGCGAGGGGGGAGCTTCCCCCAAAAGCGCGTCCCCGCACCTCACTCACTCTCTCTCTCTCTCTCTCTCTCTCTCTGATCAGCGCCGCTCTGTCTCTCTCTCTCTCTCTCTCTCTCTCTCTCCCTCCTATCTTCTTCTCTTCTCTTTTCACTACGATGGCCACGCCCCAGACACACTTACTCCCCGCGATTTCCCCACGCTTCTTATCCATCCTTATATCCTCCCACCCCTCGCTCCCTTTCTCTCCGCATTTAATTAATTTGCTTCTTCTGCATTCGCGCTCGCAATCTCATCACCACCACCACCACCACAACCACCAACGACGTGCGTGTTCAACTAGGAAATCTACGTATGCGTGCAGTACCGGGGGTCGGCGGGGTCGGCGGCGGCGGCGGCGTTAATTAGTTGGTTGGGTGATTATATAAGATTAGATGGCCGACAGTAACAATCCTTCTTCGCACGTGCGCGGCTGTCAGCAGGAAGAGGATCACGAGGCGCACGTGCGGGAGAGCTCGACACTGAGTCGTAATTCGCCGCCCGCGTCGGGGCGGGGGCGGCACGCGACGTACCGCGGCATCCGGTGCCGCAGCGGGAAGTGGGTGTCGGAGATCCGGGAGCCGCGGAAGACCAGCCGCATCTGGCTGGGCACTTACCCGACCCCCGAGATGGCCGCCGCCGCCTACGACGTCGCCGCCCGCGCGCTGCGAGGCGCCGGCGCCGCCCTCAACTTCCCTGACCTCGCCCCATCTTTCCCCTCCCCCGCCTCCCCCTCCCCCGCCCACATCCGAGCCGCCGCCTCCGCCGCCGCCGCCGCCATGCTCCCGCCGCAGGAAAACCGCTCTACCGGCCGCACCGACATCCGCGGAGAAGCGTCCGGCTCGCGGAACGATACCAATACCAATACCAATACCAATACCAACAACGACAACGACAATGACAATGACAATGACAAGGACAAGGAGCGGGGAGAGTTTATCGACGAAGAGGAAATATTCGACATGCCGCAGCTGCTGATGAGCATGGCCGAGGGGATGATGATGAGCCCGCCAAGGCTGAGCCCGACGACGTCCGACGACTCTCCGGACCCCTCAGAGGGCGAGAGCTTATGGAGCTACCCGTAAATCAAAATTTAAAAATTACTACAAGTGATCACCGATCGAGATGGAGGAGGAGACATATATAGCTTATAAATTAAGCCACTCCTAAATTAAAATTTAAACACTAAAAGTGATCACTGAAAATTAAGAAGAAGCTAAGATAAAAGAGACGCCTCTTTTTAAATGGCTATCGCTTTTTAAATTAAGTACGTTATTACTAGTTTTGAGTATGCTCTTTAATTGCTTTGGCTTCGCTGCTTCTTAAGTAAGCGCCTACTTCTATATTTAGCTATAGAGGTTTGAATAGTGTGTATTTTTAACTAATTTAAATGATTGGAGGGGCTTGTCTTTTGCGTGTAAGTGTAGCTATTAGAAAAATTTTGTGCCATGTATAGTATAAAAATAAAATATTATTATAAAAAATAATTCAACACCCAACAATCTCCTATATATATATATATATATATATATATATATATATATATATATGATTCGTGGGGACGATCGAGAAATATTAATGGAAATTTATATATTAGTATCAAATCAACTCCCGTTGAAGAATCCCAAATTGCGGAGCAACCACGAACAGGATTAATAGTGGAAAAGAATAAGCCGCTGTTTTATTATAATTCAAACAAGCGGCAAATGAGTAAAGTTTACTTGGACTAGTCCTAACCACTCAATTGGAGAGTATTTTATGTTGTCCAAATATGTTTTGGATTTCTTTGTCTTATATATAATTATATGCCTTTATGATAATAAGAAAAAAAAATAGAAACCGCCACTTTAATTAAATATTAAAAACATTTTAATTTATTATTAAAAAAAAATAGACATGCATGCATATATCCCCTTCATATAATTTAGTATAATTTTAGAATATGATTGGAAATAGTAATCCAAATTTAATCTAAAAATTAGTTTGAAAATAGAATTTATTCAAATTGTATTTGAAAGTTTATTTGCAATTATCTATATTTGTGATCGGTTATGATTTGATAGCTATATATATCTAGGCATGACAATTAGATGAAAAAACCATAGTAGACATGGTCACATAGATTGAAGAATACCGTTGAGGATATAATTGAATATTTCTTATTGATAAAGAATTAATTCTTCTCCAATGTCTCTTCTTCATATTCTTATATTCTCTAATGTCTATTCTTCATATTTTTGTATTTTAGAATTTTAGATCCTGAGTTACATAATTGGTATCAGCATGAATATCGTTTCTAATAATTAGTATTAGAAATTTTTTACGCTTCCAACAAATAGGAGGTTACGAGAAAACAATGATCAGGTGTTCTTTCATCCATAGAACCTTCTATGTATGTTTTGAATTAATCATTCAATAAAGAAAAAACACATATAGTATTGTTTAGGAATTTGATGTACATTTTAATCACATAGGAAATCACCCTTCCCTGTGTGATCGTTTGCGAGTGAAAACAAATCGGTTCTAAATGAAGCCTAAGATATATGTTTACGAAAACAAGTTGGAACATTAAAAGAGCTTCATGTTTTTCAAAATATAATGATTTGGATGGTGAATCTATAAATAATTGTATTCATTGAATCTGACTATATAATATAATCCATCACTAAAGCATGGTCAAACTCAGTGAGCATAGATGATCAATATTAAGATTAGCTTTATTAATAAATCGCCTTTATACATCAGATAATTAATAATGCTTGTCGCGCCCATGATTAGCCGTAATCTTTTTTGTTTTAAGACAAATATGTAGTTAATTAACTAGCTAAATTTCTGAATACGATGATCTTCAACAAATTAATTAAATTTCTCCAGATGAAGAGGACCATGCATGAGATATAGTTTAAATTCTCTCTCTCTCTCTCTCTCTCTCTCTCTCTCTCTCTCTCTCTCTCTCTCTCTCTCTCTCTCTCTCTATATATATATATATATATAGAATCATTGTGTGCCACATATGGCTGCAGTTTTACATACATAAAAACTTGCTTAGTCTACATCTAAATGATGGTAATCTTATTTTTTTTAAAAAAAAAACAGTGGTAATTAAACTGGTGGAAAAATTTAAGTTGGTCCTTGGAGTTATAGAATTACTATCCTCTTTAGGTTGTAGGGCTAGCACAATTTCTTTAGTATTAATTAAACAAATAGGAAGTGATAAGAGTAGTGTGAAAAAGTTGATGGTTGGATAGTGTAAGTTGTTCAATATATATCTGCCGCATTTCTATTGTAAACTTAACATTAGATGTGCGCTTTTTGTAGCTACGTACTAATTAAACAACAAGCTATTTGATACTTCTTCAGTAACACTTTTTTCTTAATTAGTAGCTAGGAGTTAAGCAATCTAAATTATAATTAAAAGTGAGCCTATTCTATCATTAACTCTCTATAAATATAATTATATAAACCATGCATTATATATATATGCTCAACACCAAGCAACTAATTAATTGCTCTAACCACCCACTATATAACATGTTCCCTACCTATATATACATATTGGCTTCAACATTAATAATTCAACATTCTTCATCTTTCTTTTCAATTTTTTTGTTAAATAGTTGCTCCCAACTAATAAGTTCATGCTCAAAAGAGACAAATTTCAGTTCTCACAGTACTATTTCTTACTTGTGTGACATAATTATTCTCAATAGTATAGTACAAATGGACACAAAAAGACCACAATAATTAAAATAGCAAATGCCCCGCATTTATTCTCCTTGTTGGTGGAGTGTTTTCAATCCTTTAGACAAAAAAAATAAAGAGACATTTAAGTTGCCAATTAAGCATATGTACATGACAATAAAAAAGAAAGTATCATTGTAATATTTACTAAATAATTTATAAATTTATAAATTGACAATTTCTGAATATTTTTTACGTTTCACGGACTGTGGGGCTTGTTTGTGACGCATGAATAGAACTTTTCGAGGATACGGTATCAATAATATTAATAATACATGTTGCAAAGGTAGGAAATAATTAAACCATCTTTCAATTCCCCTTTAAATTTATGAAGTTGTTCGCTTTGCAACTTCGATGTCTAAACCTAACAAAACGGCTTGTCGATAGTTGATCCCTGTTAGTATTTAATTATCTCTTCTGTTAAGCATTCCATTTGAGCAGTACAAATCATGCAAGTTGGCTGGTCCTCTTGTACAATATTCACTACAAAATGTTACCAATCATACTTAATTGGCACTTATATATATCATACCAATTAATTCATTCTTTTGTTCTTTTCATCATGTAAAGGAAAATTGATATGTATGATCGATCATTTCCAATAAAATACATACTACTTCATTTTGATAACTAGTTATTATCAGGGAAAAAAATTATTATATATATATATATATATATATATATATATATATATATATATATATATATATATATATATATATTATCTAATAAATTTCTCTAAAGTGAAACTTACTGTGTGAGCACATTTTTCTTGTTTAATTGCTGTATTTGCACATGCAGATTCGATGTGATCTTTCAACTAGTTTGATAAATATATAATTAATTACTTAATTGGTAATCACTTATTTAATCTTTAAGAACAAAAAATGCATCCATATAAAAATCAATCAAAATTTTTTTACTGTTTACAAATAATTTTTTTTACTGAATTTTATTTTTAAATAATTTAAATTTTCAATTTTAATTTTAATTTTAATTTTGTACAATAAATTAAATTTTGATATTTTAATTTAAAATATAAATTTGTATTTTGAAAATTAAAATTTATAATTTTATTTTAAAATTTTTTAAATTTTAAATTTTAAATTTTATCTTGAATTTTAAAATTTAAAATTTGAGATTTGAAATTTTAAATTTGAATTAATATCCAAATTTAAAATTTAAAATTTAAAAATTTAAAAGTTAAAACTTAAAAATTAAAAATTCAAATATAAAATTTAATATTTAAAATTTAAATTTGAATCTAAAATAAAATAAAATTTTAAAATTTAAATTTAAAATCAAAATCAGATTTCAAAAAATAAATTTTAGTTGCTTCTGATTTTAAATTTTGAAAATTAAAAAATTAATTCTAAAAATTAGAATTAGATTTTGAAAACCACATTGTCAACTACTCTATGGAGCCAAAAAAATCACTTTTGGCTCCAGAATTATATTTCAAAGTCTAAGCCAAACACTCACTAACTTGGCAATATATAAAATCAGCATTTTAGATGAACCACGTAAATACTCCAAAAAGTACATAAAACAAGAAGATGGACCTTTAGTGTACCACAGATAATTTCACTAAATAATTATTTTACTTTCCAGGATCAAAAAAACAAACACCGAATCAAATTGGCTAGACGGAGAGGATCTTACTGAAATACGATATTCAGCCACTTACCAAAAGAAAATTTTGTATGTAAGATTCAGCAACCATAGTAGAGAAATAGTACAAGTATTTTTAGGCTGCGTTTGGTTCGGGGATAAGAAAAATTTAGTTATACCGGGGATAGGTATAAGTTATAGTTGTAGCAGGAACTAATGTAAATTTGCGTTTGATTCGGTTTAAGAGTTATACCGGGTTTAAAGAAAATTGTGTTTGGTAAATTATATAGGAATAAGAAGAATAAGAGAAAATTGTATTTGGTTGGGAATAGAGGAATAAGAAGAATTGAAGAGTTAAATATTTTATTTACTATTTTGTCCTTTATGATATAATTTAAAATTAAATAAATTTATGGTATTAATCAACCTTATATTTAATTTACATAAATATTAAAAAATTCAAATAATATTTACAATTAAATATTAAATTTAAATATTAAATATTAATATTTAATATTTATCTAAATATTAAATATTAATATTTAGATAAATATTAAATATTAATATTAATATTAAATATTAATATTTATCTAAATATTAATATTTAATATTTAGATAAATATTTAATATTAATATTAAATATTAAATATTAAATATTAAATATTAAATATTTAATATTTAAATATTAAATATTTGCTTTATTCTGCTATTCCGCTATTCCGCGCAGGGGTGGGAATTGCTAAACCCACCCCTTAGCGGGTTATACCAGGATAACCCGCTAAGGATGGGTTTAGCTATTCCCATTCCATAAAATCTCGTTTGGGTATAAATATGGGGATAAAGGGGCGTTACCAAACGGAGGCTTAAAGAGAGTGTGCAGTTTCAACTTTTAAAGTACATAATGTTGTTAGAGAAGAACTTAATAGGCTAAATAACGATCAAATGCATAATTAGAGACTGGTCTCTATTGGTGGTACTATTGAACTAATGATCGATACATGTAATATTTTAATTATGAGAATAAATTAAAGTAGTCAGTAATTAATTAATTTTTGCCTTTGTTATAACTACCAATTTTTTTATACAATTTACCTTCCAACTTTAGTAATCACATTAAAAGGATTTCTAATTACTTGTTGATTAACTGTATGTTGTAGATCGCGATCTTATTATCTCACCATAAGTAACAAATTTTTTTTTTTATCAAAATAGCGGAAAAGAATAACAATTAAATCCCGCTATATGTTACAAAATTAATTTCATTGGACAGCACTTAAATTTTTACGACAGTATTAATTAGATGTCCAATTAATCTAGCTAGTATTGTATGATCACATGTGACCAGATAAATAAATATGTAGGTGTCTATGAAGTGTGAATTATATATTAGCGCAAATAATTAGTGCTTTGGTTATCTTGGGTGATTAATTAGTTTAGCAAGCTAAACTGTATATATTTACTCTTGATTTGGTGAATTTACTCATACTTAAATTTGGATCAAATTAATCTAGTGTCTCACACATGACTACATGTGTATATAGCAAGAACCAGCGCATGATCGACTACTAATTAACTATTTTCTTGTCACTTTTCTTCTTAATAATTAATTTGATTAAACAAAAGTACAGCTCACTTTATGAAGTGCCTATGAAAAAGCGAAACAGGTTGATTAAGATCACATGTCACAACTGATCATATGCTCCCACCACAAAATAAATAAATAAATAAATATATATATATATATATATATATATATATATATATATATATATATATATATATATATATATATATATATATGTATGGTTGTTCGATCGTCTTTCAAAGCTTCACTTGTCGAACACTAGTGCTTTAACCTTTTGTATTCAACATTCGTGATTGCATGTGTTTATAATTACCACAAACTAATCTAATACATAAACTTAAACTTTTGAAATTATTAATACTAGCTAGGAAACTGAACTAGACCGGCTATATAGATAGTTACGACGCTAGTTAGAATAAATTGAATTGATCGTGAGCTTTTACTTAATTTGATGTTATTTAAAATTATCAATCTTTTAGCTACTCGATATTTAATCAAATTATTATACTAACTTAGCCATAAATATGTGAACCAAAATTCCAAGTAAGGTTATAACCATGAAGCTGCTGCATGATGAAAATTTGAGATTGTTCGTATTCCCCGAACAATAGAGTGATCACAATCCACAATTAATTTGGTGAGAATGGTCCCAAAGAACCCTGACCTCGAAACCACTTTATTCACTGTTCATGCAAATTTGAGATTCGCATTGATCACTTAAATGGACAACAAATAGAGTAAATCTCAAATTGGGGATTGTCTCAACTTTTCTTTTGTTTTTTTGGAGTAATGCCACATACCTGGGTGGAAATTTTATAATTTTTACTGATACCCTATTGGGAGAATTTAACTCCATCATTGATCTAATTTATAAAAAAAAAATATATATTTAATTTATACGTAAAATAATTATTACAATAGAACGAACAAATTAATACAAAATTGTTGACACAGACGTCTGTCTATTCTCTAATTCACCCGACCCGATAGTATCCATTTTGGTAACGTCCAGTGCCAAAGTCACTGAATGGGTAAGTCGCCAATCCCTAAAACGGACTATGTAATGTACTTTATCTGTTGGGGTACTGGTGGGTATTTTACCAGAGGTTTCTATCAATCTACCCTTGTGTGATTCCGGTTGAATATAAGTAAATATTTTTTAAAATTAGTGAGTGTATATCTTATAATTTAAGAAATAAGTGTATATCCATCTTGCACTCTTATCATTTAAGGATCCACATAAATTTTCACACTAGCTAATTTTATTAGGTAATTTCTACTATTTCAATACTTAAAATTTAAAAGAGAATATCTAAATATTTAAGCAACAATAAGGATATAAGATATGAGCAATACTATCCGTACATTCATAAATGAACCTACTGATTACTTCAAAGTGATCGATAAAATTTATCTCATCCTGTAATGAATGAAATGTATATCGTATATCTTGTTTGAAATGTACAAATTGTATTTTTCATAAGAGCAATGCTAGGTGTACACCCTAAATGGGTGTACATCCTACACCCACTCCATCCTGGGATGGATATTCATCCACTCGTCACATCGATGTGACGAATGAAATTTCTGGAGTGGATGTAAGATGTACATTCCATTTGGGATATACATCGTACATCTTATTTGAAATGTACAAATTGCATTTCTCTTTCCATAAAGATATATGCTCGAAAGCTGCGTGTATCGAGCTTAGTGTATAGGTGTAAATTAATCTTACACCATAATCTCATTGAAGGTCCAAATTTTGAATCCACCGTTTATCTTTACAAGTTTATGACAAATTATTAGCACTAACCATTAATCTCAAAAGCTTGAGTTAATATAAGTATATACAATCAATTCACTTAAGACATACAGACACAGCACGCCCTCGGACTTTGATTGTGACATGAGCCAACTAGTCTTATGCCATTTCGAATATGACTCAGTTCAACTCGAAAATTTGACTTCCTGCCATTTCGAACGTGACTTGACCCAACATGATCTTCCGTCGCAAGGCAAGATATTGACCCATTTAAACCAACAATTTAGTTAGTATATTTTATACAATTTTTACAACTATAAATTATAAAGTAAAAATTTCGTCGATTGACTCAAATATAATAAATTAAAAATTTATATAATAAAATTAAAATTATAAAAAATTAGATAATTATTTTAAAATAATTTATAAATAGGATAAGTGTCAGATGATTGACATTAATCGTTAATTTCAAAAATTCAAACTATTTGAAATATATAATTAATTCATTTAAGACGTGTAAAAACAATTTTTACAAGTCTCAATGTGAGAAATTCGGCTAAGTCAACCTCAAATCACTTGGAATATTATTCAACCCAACCAACCTTGATAATATTTTAAATGTTATTTGATCCAACTTAATTTTCTGCCTAATCAACCTCACATCACACTTTGAACATAACTCTGATCAACCTGCTCTTATATTATTTCAAATATAATTTGATCTAATGTACCGTTCCGTCACGGAACAAAATAAGGCAAAGATTAATAATATTTCTAATGGGAACAATAAAGGAGAGGGACGTACAATATACGATCGAAGTGGACGGGTCTCTTTTTCATTTTCCGGAGTTGTTAAGAAATCAAACAGTATAAAACGCACGTGCGGCGAAGGTGGTTGCGTCGTTGGTTGGAACATTCAGCGGCCGCGAGCAGTCAGCAACAAAATCTTTAGTAGATCTCCCCCCGGGCCCCACTTTCCCAAAAACGACTGCTGCCGGCCCCACCCCACCACCATTTCAACCCCCCGCCCTCCTTTCTGTGGATCCTTCGTCCCAATTACGAACTCCTCCTATCATTAAACCACAAAGAAATAAAAAAGGCAGCGGCAAAGTAAGTTTTTTTTTTTTTTTTTTTTTTTTTTTTTTTTTTTTTTTTTTTCCTTTTGTTTTTTAAGGAATTACACTTTATTTATTTTGATACTATGTCAATTAGTAAACTTTATAAATTATATTATATTATATATATATATATATATATATATATATATATATATATATATATATATA